>WOUI01000120.1:0-90103 GCA_012184565.1 Aspergillus floridensis
AGGCGGACGCTGGGGAGGGGGGGGATAGGGGGCGGGGGGGGCAGACGGCGGGGGATGTGTTTGGGGGGGTGGGTATGTGAAGCCCCCCCCCCCCCCCCTTTCCGCGGCCTGTTTGTTCCTCAAGAGAGGAAAAGAACAAGAACGAGCGAGTAAGCTAATACCACCTCCAGTTTCGTCAACAATGCCGGCGTCGCACTCGAAGCAAGAACTCCCGCCGTGTGCCACCTGACCGAGGAGGAGGTGTGGGATACCACGATGCGCGTGAACAGCAAGTCGGTCTTCCTGGGGTGCAAGTACGCGACGGCCCAGATGTTGAGGCAGGAGCCGCATCAGCCCTCCGGGGATCGCGGGTGGATCATCAATATGTCGTCGATTATGGGGATTGTGGCCGGGCTGGAGAATGGTGAGTGTCGTCTTCTCTTCTTCATTCCTGGTAGTGTTTGCGGGTATTGTGGCTAGTGGATCTGGTAGATGGACGTGAAAGGTGACTGTCTCTCTGGGTGTACCTAGTCTCCTACTGTGCTTCGAAAGGCGCGGTGAGCAATCTCACGAAACAGGTGGCGCTGGACTATGCGCCCCACCGGATTCATGTTAATGCCCTCTGTCCGGGTTGTAAGTGATGGTCCCTCCCCGACTGGGAAGTATCTAGGTTTGAGGCTTGTGCTGTTTGCTGACGGCTACAATGCAGATACTCAGACGGCTATCTTTCAAGAGACAACGGCCTACATGACCCCTCTCGAGGACCTGCAGCAGCGGCATCCGTTCAAGGGGCCCGGGATGCCGGATGACATTGCTCGGATGGCGGTGGTGTTGGCTAGTGAGGACGCCAACTGGGTGACTGGGATTCTTTTGCCGGTGGATGGCGGTTATACTGCGCGGTAGGGTCAGTTCCGCGTTTTTCGAGAGGATTAAGAGAAGAACGAGATTCAGAAGACGGGCGAGGGATCAAAGAGCTGTGAATACGGGAGTGAAAGACTCATATTGTTTGTTCAGTCTAGCTATGTTACCTCGGAGAGAAAGAGTTAAGTGAAGCATACATGTTTGTCATTCTTGCTCTACCAGCTGAAGTGTCAATGCCACTCTGTTTATCACTCACAAATCATACAACCGATTAAATATTAAGCTTATCTAGTATATAGGAATGCAAACCACAGCCAGGACCCAAAATGACTTCCATCATGATCTATTTCGCCGTGAACCGGCTCCGAGCCCTCAAAGCCGCTCCGTAGTAGTACAGCGCGAACATCCCGCCAATGCAGCCCACCGTCAACCCGGCTAGCAGACTCACCCCCTGTCCCACCCCAAGATTGAGATAGAGCGGACGGGCAAATAGCACGGCGCCGCAAGCGAGTGCACTGCGCATGAAGTCATTCCCGGCGAACAGGCTCGCCGCATACTGCGGGTACGTCATCGGGATGTAGATAAAGATGCACTGGATCAGGGTGAAGATTCCGATCGTGTACAGCAGGATCCCGACCACCGATACAATCCAGTGAACCGAGGCGCGTGAAGTCCATCCGAAAATGAACAATCCAATGGGCGGGAGAAAGGAGGCAAAGAGCGCGGGGATGAGCCGGCGTTCCGGGGCGCCGGGGCCGCGGGTACGGATCTCGGGCTCGAAGACTTTGTACAGGTACAGAAAGTAGAGTGGGACGGCGATGGCGAGGGCCACAGCGATGCTCAGGAAGACGAGACCCATCTCACCGAGGTTGAAGTGGTAGATGTCAATGTAGACGATCGGAAAGACCTCAAAGAACGAGTAGTAGATCCCGTAGATCAGACTAGTGTAGACGTTGAAGAAGAGAATCGCGGGATCGAGGAAGACGATCTGGAACGGCCGATACAGCGCTTCCATTGCCACGGCGGCGACGGTCAATTGCTTCTGCTTAATTTCGGACAGCGAGCGCAGTTTGTCATTGTCGGACACCCGGCGCAGGCGGCGCGCCCGCTGTAGGAGAATGGCATCCGGGAACGTTTCAGGCAAGCAGAAAAACATGAGGACGAGGATTGGGGCCGACAGCCAGACGGTTTCCCAGAGGGACCACCGCCAGCCTTTGACAGGAACGCTGAAGCCTGAGATCAGGGGACCCAGGGCGGGACCCAGGGTCGCAAAGGCCGCCCAGGTGGTGAGCCCGTAAGGCAATTTCAAGAGGCTGTACACGTCGCCGATACTGGCACCCCCAGTCGCCAGACATGGACTGCCAAAGAAGCCCTGCAGAAAGCGAAGGACAAGAAGACCTCCGAACGTGTCGACCACCGCGGCGCCAATGGTGAAGATAACGAAAAGCGCGAAGGTAATGATGTACGGCGGATTGCGGCCGATGCTGGGGATCTCGCTAATCGGAGAGAAGATCAGGGGCCCGATCCCGTATCCCAGGACGTACAGAGCCAACCCTAGAGATGCGGCAGTTGCCGAGACGCCATAACGGATTTGAATCTCCGGAGCGCTGGGCGTATAGATCGACGAGCCCAGGTAGACCGCAAAAGTATAGAGGTAAATCTGAGTCACGACGAACAGCTTCTTGCCAGAGGACCAATTTTGCGGGTTGGCTGGATCATGAGTCGTGTACCAGTCCACTAAAATGGTACCGTCGTCGGTTTTTGTTGGCGCTATAGGTCGGCTGGGGGCCGCCTGCAGTGCTTCGGTCTGCGTAGCGACCGAGTACAGGCGAGCCAGATCATCTTGGGTGCGCACCTTCTCAAGATCGGTCATTGACGGCACTCGGCTCAAGTTGGTGGCTGTTTCGGATGTAGAAGCATCTTCAGATTGTCGTTCATTTGCGTCGGGGTCGGAATCCGAGTCCTTCTCACTGTCTGCTTCGAAGATTGTCGTCGAAGGAGCATTTCCTGCATAGCAATTCGGGCACTTAAAGTCCGGACGCTCCTCAGGGTAGGGCAGGACTTTGTTCCTGGTGACCCATCGCAGAAGCTGTCCAGCTGTGCTATCGCGGATGATAGAATCCATGATCATCGAATGTGGTTGAGAACAAGCGGATCGGTGATTGTGTACTGAAACATTGTATCGAAGACATTACAGCCATATTTATCCGCATTTTGAAGTGCATACTGAAAATTCGTGCTCGTGTTGGAATTATTCAGCGTGGAGGAGACAAAGCAACCATGCGCTTCCACCGATGTTGTTTTGAGTCATTCAGCAGCACCCGCAGAAAACACGAGGGGTGGTGATTACTGATCACAAACCCTGGGTGAACCATTGGTTCTCACCAAGCCACGCCATCATCGAAGATCTGACAAAGCACGAGATTTCTAAGTGAGATCAGTAATTAAGATGACCTACCTTCATGAATCATCTAGGGAGCTTAGGAACTGAAGGTTTGAGATATGTCTCAGTGCGTTTGGCCAAGCTTGTGGGTCAGTCGGACTCCAGGATCTTGGCAAAATCAGAACTCTGATTTGTAATGCAAGCACTGCACCATGGATGATTGATGCAGATCAAATGGCTGTACAGTATATACTGTACATGTTAACCTGGCAGCACACAATGACCTACCATACAAGAACCCAGGTCTCAACTCCTTCCATGCTCGTGGAGATGAAACTCCGTGGTCTTCACCATATATGATCGGTGCGCCTCTTCTGCTCGAAGAATGTTTTCCTAGCTACTCGTACCATCCTGCGCCCTGGGCGCATCTATGTGGGTTTCGAAGAGTGATTGGCCCGGCATGCGGTGTACAAAGTGAATGGGCTTCAGCTTGAGACTGGGACCGCTCAACTCATAGCCCGACGTTGAGCGGCGGGTTCGATGATCAAGGGCAGTGTACGATTGACGCAGGGGGGCAAGGTCGCGCAAATAATGATGAGATACGTCTGGACCGTACGTTAGCACCTACTGCAAGGTACCGAGCAGCGCAGTATGGTACCTCAATTTTATGTGATCCATGGTCAGAATTTATTGGGCGCCAGTCTAATGAAACAATGGTGACTCTCACGTGTACCATACAGTGATTTCTGCCCATGACCCTACGAAGCCCAATTAGCATACTAATCTGGTCTTGTGGGTTGTAGTCCATATACATGTTATGTCTGAATGAGCAGGAAGGCTCTTCAGCAGGATGGCTTTCACCAGTGTCGCGGCTGCGGCACTACAAATGACTCAGTTGGGGCAAGCCCAGGAAGGTCTTAGGCTATGACCGTTTTAGTAGACAAGTTGAATCATAACTATGCCTGTCAATCGCAATCTCCGCCAGTGATGAAGTTCATGTGCGTAATCTTCAGCCTCCTCTGACAGCAAGTCATCTGACAACGCGAGATTGTATGTTATAGCTTCGATGTCGGGATGCCCACGCTCGCCAAAGTCCCGGAGTTTTTGCGAACGACTGAGTACCAAAATCCCTCGGGTCCTTTGAACGGTGCAATCCACCATGGGGAGAAGATGGACACTATCATCTGGGAGTGGCTCGCCACAAAATTGGGATACCTGGACGCCTGCAACACGTTCATGGAAGCGGATCGGGGCAGCCGACCCAGCTGGTTAGAGTGGTTTCCGGTTCAGGAGCAACTGATCGACGGTTTCCAAAGGAGTGACACTGATGTGCTCCTTGTGGATGTAGCAGGAGGACGTGGGCATGATATTGCTGCCTTTCAGACCAAATTTCCCAATGCACCAGGTAGATTGGTACTGGAGGATCTCCCGCAGGTTCTAGATAGTGCAGTGGTTCACCCTAAGATTGAACACATACCTTTCGATCTGTTGAAGCAGCAGCCGATACAAGGTCAGTTATGGTCACTCAAACCACTTTATCAACTTGCTAACCAAAGTGCCCCTGTAGGTGCGCGGAGTTACTATCTGAAATTCATCCTGCACGATTGGTCGGATGAGGATTGTCGTCGGATCCTGAGGCACGTCGGAGCGGCTGTGAAGAAGGGATACTCGAAGTTGATCATTGAGGAGTTTGTGCTTGCGGATAGAGACTGTGCTATGCTGCCTGCTATGTGGGACTGGGAGATGTTGATCTTCTGCAATAGCATGGAACGTACGGCGGACCGGTGGAGGAGCTTGGTCGGTTCTGCAGGCTTCCGAGTAATGAAATTATGGCCTCCTCCAGGGGATGGACAAGGTATAATTTAAGCAGAGCTGGAGTAGAACTGGCTCGTGTAGCTTATGAACGCTTGTGAAGACGGGCTGGCGCAGCTAGGCGGATGGGGGATGAAAGAAGGCGGAAGGAAGAGAGCACTTGGAAGGGAGGCAGCGCAGAACCCGATGTTTGGAGCATCAAGACTAAGCCGCAAGGAGTGAGTGAAGCTACTTCCGCAGAGACAAACGAGTTAAGAAGAGCATGCCATAGGCATATTGATGTTATTAGCTCATCTAGGCAATGTAGGCATTAGCCCCATTGATATGTAGCCTAAGTATGCATCAAAGTAGAGATGCTCGTTCGAGCACGGAAAACAGCACTTGACCGGATGCTCAGGTATTAATTACAGCTTCATGTCTCCTCCACCCCAACCAATCCGACCCTAGTCCGAGGAAGGACACCAGTCATAGTATCCATTCACATTGTTGCCCCACCATGTTGGGAAGTTATGCGCTGGTCCTCCAGCCCCGAACACCGCGAACGAGAGGATGAATACGACCGTCAAGCTAGCTCCGTCAAAGGCACCAGTGATCAGGTACGAGTAGTCCTTGAAGACCCGAGGCTTGAAGTTTCGGAGGTAGTACTGGACGTAAAAGCCCGCGATGACCCAACTAAAGAGGATGCAGGTCTGGCTCTGATTGTAAGGGATATAGCCCGCGTACTGAATGAATTGCGGCATGTTGATCTCGGAGACGTCAAATTTCCCGATCCGTGGGACAAGCTAGAATGAAGCATGAGCATGTCAGTTTTGTTCCCGGCTAGGACAGAACAGGGGATGGTCCTCGTGTTGACAAAGCTGCTCACCTTATGAATAATCTTGTGAACGGCAACCACAGCAGCACCGATTGCCAACCCAGCGGGAACGATACTGTATTGCTTACCAGCCCTATATAGGTAGGATGCCAGGGCCCAAGAGGTCGCGTTGGTATTGTATGATTGCATGGTTGCGCCACTCCAGGACGAGTCTCCGTTGCTGTCTGCCAAAAGTTCTCGGTTGCCGCTCACAATCGAGATCATGACAGCATAGTTGATGAAGCCGCCAAGAATCGTGCCGTAGATCTGGGTCAAGAACATGACACGAGGTGGAATTTTGACTAAGACAGAACATTAGTTTCCGCGTGGTCGTGGGGATCTAGTGAGACTCACGGTATTCGCCCATCTTCAGGTCGTTGGACAAGGTCACAGCATTGGAAATGACATTGTGTGACCACGCAGCAAAGTACATGTTTCCAACAGGGCGGCCCGGAATCATCAGGCCAGCCAACATCTTTAACAGGTTATTGGTGGCGATTCCATTGCCATACTTGGAATAGAGGATAGTACTCTGTTGCAGAATTGTTAGCCAGACTCAACTGTTTGTGCTATGGAAACACTCACAAATGGCGCAAAGATAATTCCGACTATCAGCGAGACGACATATGCCCAGGCAGGAAGGGTGACGTTCTCCTTGAGGACCACGACCAGACCCAGGATGAAGCTAAAAAGCAGCACGAAGGCGTACCACCACCACGGAGTTTCTTTGTAATGCTTTGCCATGTGCACATGGTGCCGATCGTCGTATTTACCTGCTCTCGCACTCTTGTAAGTCCGCCAGATATCTCTTCCCCAAAAGAGGATGGTGTGTGCAACCAAAGCACCAATCTGGGCGGTTTTTAGCTTGGATACTTCAAGCGAGACAGAGTCACACCTACTGCAGCGTTGGCCATAAACATGGCAAAGGCGAATGTACCCGTGAGCTTGGGAACACCGTAGACTTCCAGGGCGGCTTCATCAAGCACTCCCCCAGGGAAGATTGTGGAGACGGGGTAGGCTGTTCCATTTGCCTGGAGCAGGCGTGTCGACATGAAGGGAAGTGACTTTGAATCCCAGCCATTGCCGTAATAGATACCAAGCATAATAATGAAGCAGGCGAAAAATCCCGTTGCTTGGTGAATCTGCAATTTTAGAGGGAGTGAGGTTTGGAAGGAGGTGATCTGCATCGGTCAGATTTGCAACAGATTGCACACAATGTGCATCATCTTACGTATTGCCAGTCAAAGCTGAGTGTAAACAAGCCCAGGCCCTCATTGTTGGTTGCTCCACCAAATATATTGGTAAGTATGGCAGCCTTATTGCCAGTGGCTTTCTGGGCAGCCAAACACTGTATTTCGGAGACTTGTCAACCTTTGCAAAACACTCGTTTTCGGACAATATGAAGGCCACATACCGGGATAGAGACGGAGTTCAGCCATGGAAAGATGTAGGCAGGGATAATCTCATACACAGCCATGCCGCTGAAAGCATACCAGAAATATCGGAGTGGCTTAGAATTCTTCACCTGCTGCCAATGAAGCCCCTGCAGGGTTTTAACGACCGGTAGAGTACTCCAGTAGACGGCCTCCGGATGCCAGACTGCTATGGGACGCATGATACCACAGAGACCATAGCCAAATAGACCAATTGAGATGGTGCTTAGAATGACGGTGGCCGCGCTCAGAGGAAGGTTATAGAAGAGGTCCTGGGCCGCAAAGACCTGCACACTGGCGGCAGCATTTGAGGCTGAGGTGGCAGTGATAGAGCAGATGGCGTGCTCCTTCAGACCAAATGGTCCCGGATTGAGGAACCTGAAGACCGCAATCCACCATGGAGCCTTGCCCTGGCCGCCCTGTGCCCTCCATCGCGCCTCAAATTTATCGCCACGAGGGAGAAAACGAGCCCAAGCATTGCCGACGAAGTACGAGATGAGGACGATAAAAGTTCCTTGAATGGTGATGAAGGTGGGTTTGAACTGTGATTCCTGTCGTCAGTCGCGGCACGGAAGAAACCTCATGGGGATATCTCTCTCGGCCTACCGTGTAGATCTGGTACATGACAGCCTGGAAGCAGGCCAAACAAGAAGCCAGGACCACGCTGCGGAAGGTCAGGGCACTGTCAAAATCATCACGTAGCGGGAGCAAGTGCACCGCTGCATCCGCTCCGGTGATAATCACAGCATCTGGATCTTCATCACTCTCATGGCCGTTGTAGTCTACATCGGTCTTGAGCTCCTCGCCTTTGCTAAGCACAGTGATGGCCGTCTTCCCCTCAACAGGAGTTGAGTTGGAGGCCGACAGACTTTCACCATCAATGGGGGAAGTGGACAATGGAGGTGCCATGGTGGCTGGCTCTCACTGGTGAAGGAGGGGTAAAGGTAAATGATTCTTGAGCTGAGCTGGCCGTCCGTTTTCGTAAGTTGGCGACGCACACCTCTTATATTCTTGCACCACGTTACATGAATTAGAGGCTAACCTTAGCTTACTGTTGTGATCAGTGAGTCCGTGATACCATAGAGCCGGGAAATGAGCCATTCCGAGTGAATGGAACACATTAGTCCTTGCTACTGGGCTTGCTGCTCGATTGACATACTAAATCACTAGGCCTATAGTAACACACCACCAAGAAATTGAGCATGATAGCCCCTTCCGGCTTGTGACCCCTCTTGCTCTTGGCCCGATTTGCCTCCCTTGCCCCCGTCGAAAGTCTGGGCTGCCCAGCTTGCTAGTTGAAATGGTAAGCGAGCCATTGCTGCGTCTAGGTTGGCCTACTACTGCGGACGCAGAATGAAGGGTAGATCACTCACGCCATTGAGTGGCGTTATCAGTCCGCAAATTTCCGCTGTGCCATCACACCTTGATACACTTTCGAGGGATTCTCTGGCAAGGGTCGTTGGGAAAATGCCCAACGTGAGTGGTGCCATGAGCTGGAAGATAAGACAGGGCTAAACCTGCCAGGGAGATAACTCCATCGATATGCTGTGAACGTAGCATCGGCATGGCAGGCGGCAAATCTGGAATTAAACCTACCACGGGATTCCTACGGACCACCGACGCCAAATCTCCTAGGGCCACGATCTAAGCCCGATGATTTGTTCTGAGCATAGGCTAATGTGATTCCGCCATATATGCAATGTAGCCCTATCCGCGCTAGTGGTCGGCGGGACCAAAGACGCAAGAACCTCACTGCAAGACGTCTTGCACCAACAATTGTCGTGATTGTTGGTAGCCCTGCTGGACACTTGCTCCAGCATGTTCGTGGCAGTATATATCTCCTACGCATTCCAGTTCGTTTGCCGTACTACCATCCACGTGGTTATCGACGCAAATCACAATGTGAACCCATTCTCGACGGAATAGCAGACACCCCTCCGCAACGGAGCGTGGGGAAGGTTCAGGGACTGATAAGCAGCGTGTCTTGGCCTTCCACCCAACGTCAACAGAACGCCAATGAAGTCCTGGCATCCATTGACTTTCGTCGTGCGAACACGTATATTAAATTCCCACCATCAATACGAATCGAGCCAATCCGAAGCAGGCGCATGTTCCTAGGGATAATGGAAGGAAGTTCGAAAGTCAGAACATTGTGTATTGTCGAATGGCTCGATGATATAAAGGATTCGTGGCGAGAAATGTCTTTGACAAGGTGTCTGGGCACTCGTACGCGGGGCGGGGGGGCAAGATAAGGAGCGAGAGCCGAGGCCTGCCAAGGCGTGAAGTCCAGTCCGTGAGGGGTTCTTATTAGCATATCTGCTTATCTGCGCATCCGCGCATCTGTGCATCTGTGTGCACCTGGCACTTTTGAGTCCCCTGAATTGAAGATGATACTTGTGAGACATTCGAGGATATATCCTCGAATGAAAAAATCGCACGATATGTCTGGCTGCAGTTGGTCATCAGTGCGACCTACTGTACTGTACACTGGCGCAAGAAGAGTAGGGAACGATTTGGGTTCAAAATCGGGCGGAGGACACAAATACAACCGTGCAATACAACAGCAGTAGCCTCTGGGTGCAACAGGTTTACTATCGACCTCGCGTGAATGTAGCGGTGGTACGAGGTATGAAAGCAAGATGAAGTGGGACTGGGAAGGAAGTGTTATCCGTTCTTGTTTGTTTGTTGCATTTCAGGGAACGAATATTTGGCCTGGTCTGATGTAAGCCGGGTAACTTTACAGTTCTTGTAGCCTTAGGCAGTCAAGCAAGAACCAACTCATCAAGAACCAACTCATCAAGAACCCCCATCATCTCATTTTTGATCGATATTCTGTCCAAACTCCCGCCTACCGCAGCCTTGATTCCAAGCTCTGAATTGTGCCATTCCAGTACAGTCCCTTTGTATCAGCTGTCATTATAAGCTAGCAATGATACATTGACATTGTCCTGCTACACCCGACGACGGCTGCCTCAGCCCCTACAACACATCGTGGCATCAATGGCTATGGGATACTTTGGAAAGAGGCGTGAGGGCTTGTGACCCAGTCGGCCATATGAAGGAGATGCAGCTGATGACTTAGCACTCTCATCACCGTCTGCTCCATTGGCACTGATCACCGTTTATTGCAATGCAAAGCAATGTTGCTTACTGAACGAGACAGGTGGCGATTCGGGATGTGGCTATCTTATACGATTGGGTCAAAATACGAAGTCGCCTGCAAGAGCCAAACGAGAGAGGCTTCCTTCCTTCCCTGTGGCCGAGGAATACTTATAGTCCGACCGGGGAATATCTCGCGAGTCTTGACCCATTTTATGTTTCACCACGCCCTGGACTTGCATACATGCTTTCCAACCTGAGTCAAGCACTTTCCCAGCTTGACCTAGATGGCTCCCAACCAGTCGTATCAGCCCATATAACTCTCCTACCTTTGGCAATCAGACTCCAGATTTATCATTTCCCTCCTACTGCTCGCATCTCGCCTCACGGTCGTCTGGTCCTTCGAATTCTATAGCCCCAAGAACGTCTCTGTGAAAGATTGTGGCCATATGACAGTCCAAGCCTACAATTGGTCTGACCTGAATAATTTTCCAGAGTCGCTGACAATTTGTGAAACTGCTGTGCTGCCTCAAGGACTACTGAAGATTTTTCTGTTGTTGTCCTGAGTCTCAATGAGAGTGGCGAAACGTTGAGGATCTACGGACTACATCGGCAAGATATGCCTGCATAGCCAAAACACGGACGGGAAGATGCAGCGGGTGGAGCCGGCATGGAGCGAAAAGCTCCATGAACGAGACTAACTGACACGAGCACTCCAGATTGTGGCTTTGTAAAAAAGAGGCGCAGTGAGGCAAATATTTTCACACGTCCATTTCATGAGGACAAAGTTTAACTGCATATTTTCCGAGATGAAAGACAGAATGTCAATCGAAAAAAATGACCTCATTCAATAAAGATTTCGGGCTCAGATTTCACCTTTTCAAACAGGCAGACAGACCTTTCACTGATACGACACACCGCCAATTCGAGAGAACTTCAACTATTGCCAAGTAGCTTCTCGTCCCTCCCCACAAAAGCAGTCTGGTCGGCTGGATCGCTAAACCTTGCCGTGTTTCGAGAAGCCTCCAAGGAATGGCTGTCGAACTCAATTTTCCCCGGCTGGGAAAAACGCATGTGAATTCTAGTGTTCACTTGCGTCGGACTTGCCGATTGTTTCGATAATAAAATATCGAGATCAACTCCAGGCAAGACCCGATTGACCCACTGCGCTTCATCACTTGGACAACTTGGACTTCACGCCCGTATCAATATGTGGTCAAAACAACCGATCGGAGAGGGCGAATCGAGGCTAAAACACCTGACCAACGCCAAGAACGAGACTTATTCGATCTAATCCTAAAAGGGCAGTATGTATCGACTTTGTATAGTCTAGTCTAGTCTAGCTCGCTCGAGAATCTCTCCATTGCCACCCAGCTGGCCGACAGATCCGTGGTGGAAAATCTGTCAACCTGCATGCAGAGTCTGGGAGGAGAAGCAATATGTGGGGAGAGCTTGCTTTAAATTTCCCGGATACCACGTTGCTCTCGCATTGAAGATGGGGAGAGTTGTCCACGACAGAACTCATGCAGTGAGGTCATGAACCCTTCATCGCAATACCAGACCTGATTCTATCCCGGCAGATTCCTCCTCAATGTGGAGACGAGCTCGTTCCATCTTCAAAGCTTCCGACCCCGGTGGCTGATCACAGCGGAGCTGAAAACACTCCAGGTATTTACCTGAGCGATACACGGTGAGTCAATCGACGCACTGGTCTGATCGTCATCGAGGAGCGGTGACTGAGGTTGAGACCTTGAGATACTGCTTTCCCTTCCGGGCATGGGTCTTCCATGTCTGGCCTCGAACGCACAAATGGGACGGGCTCCGTCATGAAAAACTTTCACCAGGTCCACCATAGCTCGATGATCCACCTAGCTGAAGTGCGAAGCTCAGAGTCTCGCCCGCCATGGTGAAAATGCTTCTGCGCTGGAAGACTCTTGCCCGGGGAAAACTTAAATAAGAGACGATCCTCGCCCGTCAGTCCCTCCTCTGTGCGAAGCAGTCCTCCATTCCTCTTCGCGTCCTTCTCCTTTCACATACACACAATGAAGGCTGTTACTTCCTGGAGCCTTGTGGCCCTCCTGCTGCAGGCCGCTGGCACTAACGCCGCGATCCGGACCGATCTCGGCGCCCGCAATGTGCAGATCGCGGAGATGGACGGCACCGGTGTCCGCCACGGGGATCAGATTGTCTTCTCCGATCCCCGCTCCGACTTCGAGGAGTACTTCCGTTGCGCTCCCGCATCTGGCAAGCACCTCACCTTCAGCGCGTCTGGACGGTATGCTGCCTGCTGCTACCCCTCTCAGCAGCTTATTGGCAGCATTGAAACTGCCTTTGACTGCTGTGGCGAGGGCCACGAGCTCGCTGGCTCCAACAGAACTGGGTACCGCTGCTGCCCTATCAGCCAGATCTTTGATGGCAAGGTCTGCAAGGCCCCTCAGCCTGTGTGTACTAAGGGCAAGGTGCTGGTGAACAACAAGTGTGTCTGCCCCGCCGGATACTTCGAGAACGCTCTGGGCAACTGTGAGCGTACCTGCACCTCCGGTATCTCCACTGGTAAGTTACAATCACTGGAATCTCCCTTCCGTTCAAGTTCCAAGTAGCTAAACTGATGGTCTTCCGCAGGCAAGTGCTACACTTTCACCTGGGAGAACGCCGAGCGTCTCGGCTTCAACGCTGAGGGTTACTACCTCGCCGCCGAGGACGACCTCCAGCAGAAGTTCGGCAAGTTCCAGCTCTGCAAGGACGAAGTCTGCACGCCCAACCTCCCCGTCAATCCCGAGGACGGCTTCCGCATCAAGGACCTGCACGGCAACCCCGTTGACGGCCAGCAGCCTGGGCTGTGGCTCAACAACGCCCATAACGGCGGCCATATCGGCAAGACCGTGCACTGGGACAAGGCGGGCGAGTTCTCCCTCACCAAGTGGCCCTGCGGCAAGTACTGCCTGACCGGATACGACAACGGTCTGGGCGTTGCCTACCCCGCCCTGACCCCTGCCTTCACCTTCACGACCTATGACCAGCAGTCGTGCATCCCCATCGATATCACCGAGGTGCCCTGCGACGTCCGTCACCCCAACAACAACTGCATCTGGAAGAACGGCAAGGACCAGTGCTGCAACTCGGTGGATTGCACCGCCCAGGTGTAAGTGAACAAAAAAACAAAAACAAAAACACACTCACACATTCACACTTAATAAACGAATGTATTGTTATTTGTATGCATGTTATGGTGGACAAGAAGAAATGAGCGAATGAAGAGAAGAACCAAAGCAAGATACGAGCAATGACAATAATCTTTGATGTCCTTTTTTTTTTCTGGCTTGTGTATGAAAATGAACTTGTTTTGTTGCTGCCTGCCTTCTTTTCTCGCTATGATTACTTCGTTCCATGTATGTATACTAAGACTGGTTGATAGGGTCTCTTTCAAATATAATAATCCCGTGATTCTGTTGATCCTGGTGTTGGTGTCTCTCCATCTTCTGTGGTGTCATATTTCGCCGTTTTTCTATTTCGGTTGATTTGACCAGGCGACCTTGAACCTTTCTTTGCTTTATGTATAATGAAATTAGAATGCGACGACTCACTTTGTTCATGCGATAGTCCACTTTGAGATTTATTGCCCCGCAGTGGCACCTTCTGCATGGGAGTTCGTAATGTCAGCCTGTCACTCTGCCCCAGTACAGAAGAAAGCGCAGGCCGACGTTCGCACAGTGGGCTCAAAGCCCGATTCTAATTGAGAATCCGACTACTGGGACCACTCGGAGTTCAGCGGCCCACTGAACTGACTGACTCTGAGTCTCATTGTAGATGCTGCTGCTGCTGCTGCTGCTGCTACTTCTCGAGTACGCAGCAGCGTCCGCAGTCATCTTCAGATCTGAACTGCACAGCTTCGATCTTAACACACATTACTATTACCACCACATCCCCATAGCCCACATATCATTATCCGAAATCAAAGACAACTTTTCCCCTAACCAAACGAACAATTCATCCACAAACGCATGCATCCACTCACAAAGCAACACAACACAGAACCGGATCTGAAGAGGAAGGTGGACTCTACCTCCCCGCCCAAAACCTCAAGAAAGCCTCCCTCTTCCCCTTGACCTCAGCCCTTTCCTTTTCCATCTCCCTCTCCTCCTCCCGCAGAGCTAAACCATCATTGCCGACCGGCACGACCGCATTCTGCGCCTTGCCCAGGAAGAAATCTGTCTGGAACCAGGCGGCGACGAGCGGCACGACGGCCAGCGCCAGCGCGGGGGCCAGACAGTAGTACAGGGTGCGGCGGTAGGCCTCGACGGCGCCGAGGCGCATGGGGTCATCGATCGCGTACAACGTGCGGATGGACTTGGGGCTGCCGAACAGCTTGCGTACGTCGGAGTCCGTGGCGGTTGCGGGTAGGTGCGCGCGCAGCTGGCGGGGCATCTGGGCGGCCCAGATGACGGCCACGATGGCGGAGCCGATGGCGCTGCCGATCTTCGACCACAGGGACAGAAGCGAGATGGCGAGGGCGACGTCCTGGTGCGGCACCGAGCCCTGGGAGGCGACGCGCGACCCGACGACGGACATCGACCCGCCGAAGCCGATCAGGATCATGGACAGGATCATCGCGGCGGTGTTGGCGGTCGCGCGGCGGCCATCCAACAAAATGCCCATGCCGAGGATCTTGATGCATAGGCCCGTGATCTGGATGGTTTTGTAGCGGTGCGTCCAGCGTTGGAGGAGACCGGTCAGGGGGCCTGCGATGCAGAGGGCTAGCGTTAGGGTGTTGCTGTAGTAGACCCAGTTCTGGTAGGACCAGGGCTTCGAGACGTAGACGTAGGAGCTCCAGTAGAGGCCGCGCATGTTTCCGGCGACTGGTCATGGCGGGAAAGCGGGAGGTGTTAGTGTTGTAATTTGCGTATAGGATGATGACGGAGGGCTGTCCGGGGATAACGTACGCATATAGAAACTATCAATAACGATGGACATGATGAAGGTTTTGTTGAAGATGAGTCGACGAGGGGCACTGGGGACACGCGCCCACTTCATTTCATAGATGATATAGGCGATCAATAGCAGCCCACCTACTATCATCATGGCGATGAGGGATTGGTTGCGCCAGCCGCCATCGGCGTAAGTCTTGAGAGAGAACGGCAGAAGCAGTAGCGACCATCCGAGCCCTAAAAGAATCAGACCGAAGGCGTCGATCTCTTCCAGGTTGTGTTTGAGAGCATCCATCCAGGATTGCGTGGATGAAGCAGCAGGCGCCACGACCCATCCCCTGGGTACACTGTGGCCCACAGCTGCAGCAAGGTCCTGAGCAGCACGCCGTGCTGTGTTTGAGGAAGCAATGTTAACGATTCCGTGCTTCTTGGCTTTGCGATCAAGTTGTATTAGGGTCGCCACGGCTGGACCCAGTGCCACGGGCATGATGATGGCGAACATGCCGTAGCCCCATCGCCACTGGCCTCGGCCATCGATAGCATCTACAATCTTGCCAGCAAACCAGGTGTTGATGATAAACGGAGTCGAGAGCATCGAGCTGGCAAAACCGCGCCACTCCAAGGGGGTCAGGTCCGCCACGATGATGTCGTTGGTCAGGTCCAAGCCCGAGCTGCCGATTGCGACGAAGACCTCGCCGGCGATGTATGCGGAAACAGTCTTGCATGTTGCGGCGATGATGTATCCAATGACATAGAAGAAGAGGGTTAAGATATATGTGTAGGGGCGTGAGGTGATATCTGAGATTTTTGCAATGAAGGGCTTGCTCACAGCGCTGATGATGCTGGTTGCAATGGATAGGGTCGATAGTACCGAGCTGTGCTGCTTGAAATAGGACGAGGCATCGACGGAGTAGTACGAGGTTGTAGAAGAATCCAGTGAATATGCCCACGCACACACGAGGACCGAGATGCCGATCAGCCAAAGCGACTTTCCGTTGGACTTAGCTTCGCGGTAGACGGCCTCCATGCGGGAGACGCCCTGAGACTGTCCCCCGTCCGGAATGGTCTTGGGGGCTTCATGGTCGACATCCAAGTCTGCTCTTGCATTGGTGACATTGGTGATCTTGTCGTCCTCCATTGTGTGATTGACCTAGTTCAGGCTACCCGCCGAAAGAAGAGTGCATTGGGGACGTAGGACGAAGACAAATATTTATCCTCGCGGGATGCTGCCCCTTAGACTCTAAGAGCATGAAAAAAGCTGTTATCTGATTCAGCATTAATAGCTCTAGTCGAATCAGATAAGGAACCAAATGATGATCTCCACAGGTATAGGGCCGTCTGCGCAAAGAGCTTTTTTACGTAGAGCCTATATGACTGACATCATGGGCCCATGGAAGGTTCAAGGCTTTCAGATGTTGCTGAGCAAAGTCTTAGCGGACTGGCTGAGTCCGCCCTATACAGCCTTGCTGGAAAACGGCCAAGTCCACGAGAGAAAGGATCCGAGCACTGTCTTAGGGCCATGAGTCCCTTGGCTCTCTCGTCCATATGTATAGGATTCTTGGTACCCACATACTTCATTAGGACACTCTTTCTTTCCACCCTCGTTGCCAAGTTGCTTGGCCGCTCCTCGTCTGCGACGATCAAAGCGAACAATCTAATCAGATCAGATAAGCCGAGCTCCATTGATACCCTTGGATGACCCAGCAGGTGTTACTAGTGGCCCCATGGGTTAGCCACAGCACATTAAACCAATTCTGCTATAACCAATCATTGTTGATCAGAAATGCGGATGTCTTACTTTGGATTGCAGCGAACCCTCGTATTACCCGATCAGGAAATTGGTCTCTGGGGCTGTCTGGTTGGAAGAGACCGCATCTTGACATGCAATGCTCCCAACAGCAGGAATGCAGCGAGATAGGGCTATTGGTCTCATGGTGGGTTCAAGTTTGCACTGTTTTCTCCATGTAATCCAGGTGTGCTAAGATTTTCCAAGCTCATGAAGAATGTTGATAATGGCCGACAACTGAATAATTCGTGTTCTCCTGAGCTTTCGCAAGAAGAGGGACCTTCGACGTATGTCTGTGCTTGAGGCGGTAGACTTGTGGGCTGCGCTGAGTTGGAACGCTCTGATAGACTGGTTATTGCATGCCGATTCTCCGGCCCCTAATCCGATGAATACGAATGTGAGGCTCCTCTATTGGTCCGTTCGCTCCAAGTATAAATTGACATTCCACCATACTCCACATAGTGACTCACGAAATCAAGTAGATGTAACAAGCACCAAGAGTCGAAGCCTCATTGTGGACGTCGGCAGCTGATGTCGGATGCTTGGAATTGATCGCGTTCTGCTTCAAGGTCGGTGCTTGGTCTTAGGAAAACCCACAGTGGAGTAGCCCTCTGCAGCACAATCATGTTGACGTCGCATAATGAAAGAGGGTACCCCTCTGTCTGTGATAAGGCGAACTAGTGTTCACTCGCATTAACATTTGAGGGGGGTGGATGGGTTCGGCCTCTTCGAGTGTGTGTTAGTCTGCGTTGCGTAGTTACTGGTGACCATCGTGAGATCAGGAGTTGCACTCGATATCAACGTTAGTCATAGTTGGCAGCAACCCAACAAAAGGGCCAGACTGGCGTGCTCAATCTCTCGGGGACGAACGTTGTCTCCCTGTCATATAGTTTGTGGTCGGCTGGCTCAGGGCCGCTTGAAATCTGTGGAATGATTATACCGTGTCTCCGTGGTAGATGTGGTAGAAGAAATGAACTCGATGTGTCTGAAATTTGACCATGGATGGAAGTAGATCTAAGTGTCGAGTTAGTGGTCGAAAGTTATGATACAGTGATATTTGTAGCATTTATTGAGATATGGCTATCAACAAACAACATACTTTCACCCACGTGGGCCTATGGCGCAATTGGTAGCGCGTACGACTCCAGATCGTAAGGTTGCCTGATCGAGCCGGGCTGGGCTCATCTCTTTTTGGTTTCTTCTTTTCTATTTCGTCTGCAGATTCAGGTTCTCTTTCGGTCTTTTTTATGGGTGTCAGGATGAATAGCCTCTCTAGTCGGATAATAAGTGCTTGTCTTGCGTAATGATTATGCAATGTCAGACGCGCAGCTATGTATCTTGTTGTCAGGCACGGTTTCGAGAACCAGCAACACCCATAACACACAAGCTTCGTCCACTGGTGAATTCCGCTTCGCCGTTACGACCCAGTAGCGCCAAACTTTATGTGCTGTACGATCTGCATGTTTCATTGTCATCACTCGCTTAACAAGCCATGACATGATGAGTTTGTATTTGCGAACGTCGCAGGTGGCTCGGTCACTCTACCGAGGCCAGATGCTGCTGTGATGACTTCATACGATTCTGTCAGTCGGTAAGTACTCATCGATTCGAAACCTGAGATAGGGATGGACAGTTGCTTGTGGATCATTCATTCTAACTGTATCATTCGAGCGAGACTTGACTTTCTCTCTATGTCGTCGCGGTACTCGTGATTTGCTATAGTGCCCACCTAACGGCAGTGCGAGCAGGCTCGGCGCTCAGCAATATTTAAGCCTGCCGTTTCATGTGTGTCCTTTAACAATGCTTGCTCGATATCACTCCGGTCATTGAAAGGAAAAAAAAGTTGTTTGGTTGCACGACCAAGTGTGTAAGCTCTGCCCTTGTAGACGCTTTGGTATATTTGTTTGCACCCCCATGCAGCAAAGCTGATATACTTGATATTCAACACCAGAACCTGTCGCCCGAATTGGAGATCAAGAATAACAATGATGAACCCATACCACAAGATGCCAGAGCTTCGGATCTTAAGCATTCAAAACAAAGAATACGCCCAACCCCACTGCTAGTAGGCAACACAGACCACAGGACAGTCGACCAGCGAGGGAGCTATGAAGCTATCACTCTACTCTATGATACCGTGTGCAGTCCCGCAACCTCCAATAGCATTACAACGGAGACTCTATTGTTCATGGGCAACAGGATTACACTACCATCATGTCTCATTGCACTTCTGACCGACCAACCTAGACAACAACGTCAGGACAAGACGACATCCCCAATTCGCAGCGTTCATGGTGCATCAACTAAATGTTTAGTCATCAAGAATGGGCCTATGGCGCAATTGGTAGCGCGTACGACTCCAGATCGTAAGGTTGCCTGATCGAGCCGGGCTGGGCTCATCCGTTCTTTTTTTGCCCGAGATTCCCTCGTCTTCTTCACCGAGGAAAGACCCCTTGAAAATCCCAGTGTACTCCTGCACGTGTGAATCATCTATGGTCAATGCCATCCGACCCCATGTGCGTGACGCAGGCACTCATGCAGGCAACCATAGAAGCACGGACCTGCAATCCATGCATCACTTGCACACCATGCGATGATTGAGGATTTCGGTCCCTCAAAAATCGACATCGAATCGCGAAGGCAATGCCCGGGGCGTGCAAGTTCTTACACCCTCGACCACAAACTGCAGGCTACTCCTTTTATGCAATACCTACTGGGATACCTCCAAGTTCTGCGAAGAGTGCTATCAATGTTGTGAGATGCTATTCCCAGTAAGAGATCTGCCGAGTCAGGTTTATATCCGCCACAGTATAGTTCACCGACCACAATGCTATATTTTTCGTCGCGTTCTCGCAAATTTTTATATCGGGATGATGGCGAGCCTCAATGGCGAGACGTAACATCAAATACCGAGGTAAATGTCAACAAATGGGCCTATGGCGCAATTGGTAGCGCGTACGACTCCAGATCGTAAGGTTGCCTGATCGAGCCGGGCTGGGCTCATTTCGTTTTGCTTTTTGACTCTCGAACACATAACTGTCCGTTCGCTGTAGACCTGCTGTGCAGAGTCCCTGCACAGATAGGATCTCGCCTAGGCATTGGGATTGACTCGATGAACAGAAATAACCCGTCTTCGGTGGCTTAAGCGCTGGGACGAAAGATGATCTGATGCCACATCCCGTTGATACCACAATGCTCTACTGTCATGTCTGCAGTTGATTGCCCATGTAGGGCTTTCTGTCGATCGGTATACCGTTCCTTGCAGGCGTTACGAAGCACCCCATACTCACGGGGGGATAGCCTAATACTAGACGAAATTATTTATGGTCGATTAAGGTTAGATGCCGAAGAACTTGGACGTGTCCGTGTTGATAAGAACACAGAACAGATTCGGCTGGAACTTGTGAGTGCTTCTGATCGGATCTATTCTCTTTGAACAGAGTCAGATTTAAGTAGATAATGTAAATGTTCTCAGGGTCAAGAGGATTATTCATAGTGGCTCGCAACATCACCAATGTGTTTGACGAGTACTGGGTCGTTATGGCCTCAAGTCCAGGCTTCAACGGGGATGTGACTGAAGGGTTGTTGCGCGAGAGGGATGAAAGACTGGCGAAGGGTTGGTGAGGCTTGCCTCGTGCGAGCTTCGATGTCCGCGCCGACTGGAGCCGGTGTCGTGGTGGAAGTATGCAACTAATCGAGGGAAGTGGTTTTCTGGCTCGGTAGGAGAGACTGGTATAAGGTTAGTAATGGGGGTCATGCGAGCCACCTGGGGCGGTAGCAAGCAAGACCAGTTGGAGCAATCAGTCATGGAGTCGAAGAAGTTGAGCGGAAGCCTACTTCAGCACTATCAGATATGCGACGATATCTATCTTCATCCAGAACGAAGGTCACGGCACAGGTCTCAGAGAAGCAGTGATTATCATACTTGACCATTGGCACAATAATATTTCAAAACTAGGAGAGAGAAGTGATATCTATCTATTTCACTGTGAACGAGAGATTGCGCAGCTAATGCATAGCACCTGTACCTTATCAGGTCAAAGACCTCCTTGACCTTGAACAGAAGCTTCCCCGCTCATATTATACTTATATTATCAGAGTAAGAAAGTTATAAAGAGGTTCAAGCTGTAGCATAGTGTGCTATAGGATGTTAGTGGTGTATATTCATCCAATGATTGTCTGGAAACAAAATGGGGTTGCTCGTAATACAGGGCTAAGGTTAGTAGATAGTACTGTATAATCATGAACATAGATGCGAGATGCTGCTATAACTCAATTTCTATGACAAAGATTGTTCAAAAAGTGTTTCTAGGAGTTAAAAAAGCCTACAAGGATTATTCAGTGAGTTTGTTACGCTTGGGGCGATTCAGAAAGCAGGATAGCGTCACTTTAAACACACAGTAGCCTGCGAAGATAGGTACAGACGGACAATTCTGAAGGCTCGGGCAATCCCATTGCACTGTACATGATCAACTCGAGTCACTAACCAAGTTCAATTCCACGACCAAGAACCAAAGAATGACAACAATGGATACGTCCAACAGTACAACCAATCTCACAGTTAGGCAGCACTTTTGACCAAGCCCAGGTTCCCCTGCTTGAGATTCGGCACGAAGCCATTGATTTCATCCGTACTGAAGCTGTCTATGTTCAGGGTGTCTCTAAAGCGCAATAATTTTCTCACGTGATGACGAATCTCATCCTCCGATCCATGGGCAGCAGCACAGAGTTTGATAGTCTGATCTAGCTCTTCCTGGGTTATTTTATCCGGACTGACGTCAGCGGTTCCCTGAATGACTATACATGCGTTATTTAGCGCGTTGAGAAGCACGAGTTAGACAAGGAAGGGGCAGCAGGCTTACTGGGTCGGATGATGTTAAATGCGCGGTCGAAATTGTCTTCGTGAAGATCACTCAAGACCGGTTTCGATTGACTGCGAATCTGCTGGTACGCGCTCATAACCACGAGCATGAAACGGATGTAGCTGTCGGAAACCTTGTCAGAGTGCCAGGATGCAGCCAGCGCTTCATCGCAGTCGCCACGCAAAGCAGCACAGATAGTTGTGGCAGCCGAAAGACCACCGACCAGGGCCAGGTGAACGCCCGACGAGAAGTAAGGGTCGATGAAGCATCCTGCATCACCAACAATGCGAGCATGCGACATTGCATACGCAGAGGCGCTGTAGGAGTAGTCACAAGCTGATGTGATAGGGCTGATGAGCTCTGCTTCATTAAGCAGACGCTGAATTTCCGGTACCAGGTTCAGCGTGTGATGGTAGAACTCCTCCTGCCCCAAGCCAGATTCGCGCTTCTTCACAGTCCAAGTCCCGCGGTTTCTCACAATTCCCACCGAAACTGTCCCGTTGTGCAGAGGAATAAGCCAGACCCAGCCACTTTCGTCTAATGATCGAGGCAAGACCGGTTAGTATAGCGGTAAGGAAGGGTGGATGATGAATATATGATTACCGTGCAATGCCTCGAAGAAAGGTTGATTCTCCAGGCACGTATCCTTTGCATAAGGCTCAGCTCCTTTCCAGTATCCCCAGTGGGCGATATTCTTCAGACTCTCGTTGTATCGGCGGTTATGGAGGTACTTGGTGCTAAGCAAACCCCTTCGACCACTCGCGTCGACCAGATAGTCGAAGGCAATTTCTCTGACCTCACGAGACTCGTCTAGTTGGCTCACATAAGATGCGGAAACAGGCTTGCCAAGCTGAGAACTCGCATCGGGAGCAAATTGGATGGACTTCACCTTGACACCGTCGAAAGTCTTTGCGCCGCATGTCGCTGCGTGCTGAAACATCAAATGGTCAGCCTCAGAGCGGACAACATTCCACGCGTAGTTGTCGGGCCCCCCAACGGCGAGGAAATCAGTATCTTTACACCACAGAGAGCAATTAGCAATAGGATACAGAAGGAAAATTGGTAGGTCCATACTCCCAGCTCGCTTGGCTTTATCCAACTTGAAGGATGCACCGATCTAAACGCCTTTGATTAGTTGTTACAGTCGCTAGTAGTGGAAGAACAAGTTACCTTCTTCGTGAAGCCATAATGGTCGAAAGCCTGATCTAAGTCAATAAATCGAAGCAGATGGCGCATTGATGGCAGCATGCTCTCCCCGATATGGTAACTGGAAAGGGCTCAGTTTTGCAATGGAACAGATCGCTAAGAGGTTGAAAGGATGGTATTTACCGAGGGAACTGGTCTGCTTCCAGTAACACTGTATCAATACCCTCTCGAGCCAGAGCAGCAGCACAGTATGAGCCACCTGGTCCACCACCAATCACAAGGACAGCGCAACGTTCTGGGATTTTCTGTGACATCGTGGTCATGATGGCATTCAGCTTGGGGCTGGTAGGTGGAGATGAACGAGGGAGGAAGACATTTTGTGTTTATATACAACAACACGAAAGGTAGATCAGCTGATGAGCTTGATTTCCCGTTATTCACCGATCAGTGGTCATCTCACAAAAGTTTGTTTGTTTCGTATATTCGTGGCTGACAGCCAGTGAATCAGAGCGCTAGATCGGTTATAGATGCCCAACGGCCCTTAGCCCGAGGGCATGCCACATTTTGCAACTATCTCCCGACTGAAACATCCTAGAGTAAGCTCCTATAGCATAGCTGTAGCCAGCTGGAAGCTATTTCACTAGGCTGCGCAATGTTGACTGGGTGCCTGAGCGATCGCCGTGGAGGATCCAAGCATGCTAGATAAGGCTTCCACGGTAGTGATGACTGCTGACTTCAGCTGTCGGTAGCTGGAGCATCGTGATAAGCGATATTTGGGAGGAAGAAATGAAAGCCTTGAACAAGTAGTTGGAGTGCCGTTGATTATAGGTACTAATCTCTGGCATGTAGAACCCCATCTCAGCAGGTAAGACTGGGCCTATCGCATGGCTGCCAGTACAGGGGAGGTCTAATCTGTATCACACTGCTGTCAAGATAAACCATAATGTCTTACATCGATCCATCGAGGTGCTTATTGATGAAGTAGGGGGTTTCTCTCCCATTGTTCACAGATACCCCTATGCGTCATTCTGTGACTGTGACTCGTGCGTGCTGGAGGGGCGAAACTTGGAACACCTCCTGGTACATCTCATGCAGTCATGTAGTAAGATTGAAGACGATTATCTCAGAATTTAGGCTGGGATGTCGAGCCAGTCACGAAGGTATGTAGAAGGAGGGGTCCGACACAGCCGGCCTTACAGCAAGAAAGAACCACCAAACTACCCCGCGTAGCCGCCCTCAGTCTTCCAGCCTTGTCTTTCTTCAAAATTCAAGGTCCCAGCGTTCCATTCACTCCTTTCCTCAACGCAAACCTCTCCACTAGAATATTCGCCTAGCGTCGTCGTCATACCACCCGTATAATGAGCAAATCAATGTCAATCCTCTGTTTCGGCAACTCCTTGACAGCAGGATTCTACAACTATGGGCTGGAATACCACCCTTACGCATGGAAACTGGAAGAACGCCTCAAGGCTGCATTTCCAACCCACACCATCCGGATTGATGTCGACGGGCTTCCGGGCGACTTAGTCAATAGCCCCCCGGGTCGCTTTCTGCCTCGCTTGGAGCAAAAATGTAAGCCTCCAAGCGTCCGAGATGCCCTACCTACCTCTGTCATACACCGGTGAGAAAATAACCGAAAGATCGAACCCTTTCAGGCGCAGCAACATCTTATGATTGGGTGGTTATGCTTGGTGGGACAAAGTACTAGGGGATCTCCTCTTGCTGATTCACTCTCTGTTCAATACTGATCTGTGATAAACGCAGTGACCTCGGCTACATGTACCCCGCTGAAAAGATCCTTCCCGGGTTGATTCAGGCCTGGACCATGGCTATTAAAAGCGGCGCCAATGTGCTAGCTCTGACAGTCCCTGAATGCGGGGCAGTGCATCAGCGCTTGGATAGTGCACGGGCGGAGCTCAACTCACAAATCTTGAGTTATGATGCCGATAGCTTGTGAGTTTCTACCTCTCCAAGGTGAGAATTGGTTTAAGCTGACTGAGTAGTTATTCCTTCGATCTTCATAGAGAGGTTCCCTATCACAGCGCTGCACAGGATTTCAAGGAGAAGATCTGGGATGACGGAGTTCATATGAAACCAGAGGGCTATGATCTTGTGGGGAGTTTGATCGCAGACCATTTGATACAACTGCTTAGCTAGATACCAGAGGTAGACCAGGGTGCCCAGGACTTTCAGATTCAGATTCTTGGTATGGGAGTCATATGGGTTCTGAATGAGGGAGAGATTAAATACGGCATTCGGGAGCAGAGATACCTGAAAACTCCGAGTTAGACGACAATGCTACAGAAAAGGAGGCTCTATGAGAGGGTACATTTTACAGAGTGACTGCCACTTCACTAAGTAGAAAATGCCGCCACCTATTTAAATTTGAGAGTGGATCCAAACAGCTTACGATGGAGTCAATAGTAAGATACATTATCCTCCACCCGGCTTAGTGTGATCTTTCTACCATCGAACCCAATCTCAAAACCCTGCGATTGCTTCCTTCCTTCCTACCCCAGACTTACAGACAACTCCTGCATGATGAAGCAACCACACACTCAACAAGACAACCTGGTCTTTGTGAACATATCGCGGCCCGATGAAATCAAGGCCGCCTCCACCCAGCGCACCATCCGACGTACGGTCATGCGGGACATCGGGAGAGCGCGTCGGACACAGCGACAGCCACGAACCTGGGCCTTGTCGGTGAGACAGCCCATCAATCCAAGCAGAACGGTCGTCGATCCTCTTCCATCATTGACGAACACGAGCGTTCCGGCTTCTATCGACCCATGCAATACTGCTTACTACCCCGTTCATCTCGACGACAGAGAACTACAGCTGTTGCACTTCAGTACACTCCCCACAGATCAATCCATCCTACCATCTGAGTGCAAAGCTTATCAACTACAGTGACAAGCGACAAGGACTATGTTTTCCGACCGTTTCGGTCCGTCTGGTTCTCCATGGCGTTGACAGATCCCAGCGCCATCTTTGTGGCCTTGGCGAACGCAGCCATGTTCTTCGACCAAAGAGTCCGCGCGCAGGAATTTAAATACGAGACAAGCTCCGAGTGCTTAGCGTACTACGGAAGGTGTGTGCAGCAAGTAAGGGCCCGGTTGGGAAGCGTCGAGGAAAGTCTCAGCGAAGGTGTGATTACCGCAATTCTGGGATTGATCTGTCATGATGTAAGGCAGGCTTATTCTCGTGGGTCACTGCATTGGAAGACTAATTAGTGCTCAAGCTTTACGTTGGAATGGGCGACCGATGGAATACTCATTTCACTGGCCTTGAGCGTATCATTCGGTGCAGAGGAGGGTACCATGGTCTCAGTCCCAATGTGGCCTTATTTGCCTTCTGGTATGTCTTTCATATGTCAATGTGAATTACTTGAGAATGTTGGACATGAGCTGACGATTGCGTGACTAGGCTTGATGTTGTCGGGAGTGTGGCGGAGGATGGTCGTCCTCGAATGCCAAAACCACTAGGGCTTGCAGCATACTTGGATGCGGCTCCTCCAGATGTTATAGCGCCCTCGGTAAGACATCTCCTCGACGATTTGTCTATTAGTGACGGGGCCTTCTGCGATGTGGTGGTCGCCTTCAACTACGTGACATCCGTCGCAATAACCGTTGAGGGAGTACAATGTGACCCCGAGCCATCCTGGCAGCGTGAAGACAGTCTTACCATAATCAAATTATTCGGACCAGCAACACACTTCCTTCTGTCCATGTCGAGGCCAATGGATCTTGATTCCAGCCCGCAAGAAACCAAGTTTCTTAGAGAAGCCATACGGTTGGCTCTCCTGTTGCTCCTTGCAGCTTTGAAGAAAGACGTCTTTCGGTTTACTTCAAGCGAATGGCCACACCTGCAGCGCAAATTCACGGCTCTTGTTTCCTTCATACCCGTGACCAAGTATGATGCTCTATGCCTGAAGCTATACCTGTGGGCGCTGGTGACTGTCTCATTGATTACAGACCCGGGAACAATTGCTTTGTATACAGCGGGAACCAGGTCCGCGATCAGTTCTTTAGGCATCGATGTCAATGACGCATTGGACTTAGTTAAGAGCATCCTCTGGGTTGACGCGTTGCAAATTCAGACCGGCCACTTCATCTCGCATTTATCCGAGCTAACATGTACCTAGAATGAGTACACAGACAATTTAATTTAAAGCCACCATCAACCACCCACTATTCCGCCACTGACTGAGATTACTTGCCCCGATATCCACCGACTTCTCTCGGAGCACAACAGAAGCACCGCGTCTGCGACATCCTCAACAGTGCCTACCCTCTCTTCTACCCGGGTCATGGGCACCATAGTCTTGTGAATCTTCTCTGCCACATGAGGTGGCACACCGTCTGTATCCACGGGACCAGGTGAAATCGTGTTGATCGTTATGCCGCCATGACCGCGGCCCAGCTGAGGAAAATCAGCACACTATTCTACTATATGTTTGTACAAGAGTAGAGTCGCATCTCAACTTACCTCACCTGCCATAGCAAGTGTCAATGCATCCGTTGCCGCCTTTGAGGCGAGATAAATTGGCGACCCTGAAACTCCTAATTTTGACGCCACGGAGCCGATGTTGATCACACGACTGCGCGGAGGCATGTGTGCCACGGCAGCTTGAACCAGATAGAGAGGCCCGAAGACGTTCACGCCGAAGGTGGTTGCCATAGACTCTGGGGTCGCACTCAGTGCGGGACCAGGAAACCCCGTCCCTGCATTGTTGACTGCAAGCCTCGAGTAAGCCATCAAATCTCGGTAAGCGCTAGGACAAAGCTCACCTAGTATATCGATCTTCCCGAACGCGGAGACCGTCTCCCCCACAAGTCTTTGTGCCTCCTCAGGGCGGGAGATGTCCGCCTGGACGACTAGTACCTTTCCGCCTGCAGCAATCATATCCTCAGCCACTGCTGCAGCGGAGGATGCTGTTGACGAAGAGACGTAATTGATGACAACAGATGCACCATGCTGTGCAAGAGTAGTGGCTATGCCGGCGCCAATGCCTCTCTTCCTGCCTGAACCAGTAACGAGGGCCACTTTGCCTTGGAGGCTAAGAGAGGAATCGAATTGGGCTCTCATTGCGAGGTGAAACTTGTGATTTGGATTTTTTGGACACTCGAGAGGGATGAAGCGCCTTTTATGTCCTTTTATGACCCTCAAAAAGGACCCATCGGGGCTCTAGTGAGCCATTTCCTGCTTTCGCAGGATGCTGTGGACGACAAGCTGTGAAGCATGAGCCTGGTGTAGCTGAGCCCCGGCCGCTATACTTGATTGCCTATTTGGGAAAACGGTATCTCAGCCGTGCATATTGACCTAGCTGAAATGAGTTAGGCATTTCTCCACTGCTCGTGGCCATGCAATGATGCGACTGGTTCGCAGCCGAAACCTTGGGTATCTGCGGTCTTTGGACTATCAATATCAAAAGTGACGGAATCGCTTTATATTGAAGAGATTTTTAGTTTCTATAAGTCCTTGCGACTTGCCGTCGATAAGGTCGTTGTCAACACCTTCATCGTGGGCCTGAGTGCTGGGGCTGGCTTGACTTGGTGCCTTTTTCTGCCACCGCCTCTTCGTTTGTACTGGTTATCCACTGATATGCATGCGATGGTGGTGAGAATCAGATGAGCTACTATACTAATCTTCCATCAAAATTGTAGATTTAGTAGCTTCCTCGAAGGCTCCCATAGCCAAAATCATTGACGAGGTAATAGCTTACAACACAAATTCCATATAATCAATAGTATGCCTGGAAACATAACGGACCAAGTAAGGTTCGAATTGCTCAGACACATGGATCCTCTGATTCCTGCAGAATGCAATATGATTGTCTTGTAGACGAAGACCGCTGCTACTGCAGTACCGAGGACAACATATGTCCTTTGCCAAGATGAGGCTGAATCTCCTTTTCTGCTTCTTCAGGTGGGCCGTCGTAATCGTATCTGATCCAACAGGAATGAACTATCCACACACATAAGGTGAGGCGGTGACGTATCTAGGCCAATTAAAAGTCAGGAAATTTGTAGTATTTGCTGCCAAGAAGACCAAAAATCAGAGTCGACCCAATGGCACGCGCACAACCAACGTGGATCGTATTTTTATACACTGATATGCAGTACTGCATATTACGGAGTACGTAGTACCAAATTATTCAGTTCTGCCCAGTGACGGAAGAAGACCACGACAATCAGGGGTCAGCCTGACAATGGTCCGACAGGGTAATGATCGTGTGGAGTAGTCGGGGGAACTGAACTGCCCGAAGACCGTTCCAACTTTACTTTGGGGCGAGAAGAATAAAAAGAAGAAAAAACAAAGAGAAAATGAAGACGCAAAAGCAGAAAACCCCCTGGAAAAGAGAAAGACGGGGCCCGTAAAAGGAAGACATTGCGAGGCCGGAGCGGAAGGATGCTTGGACCATCCGTCGTCTACACAACTCAACATTAGCACTACACTTTCTCCGTCTTGCGGGCCGCACTCTTCTTCTTCCCTTCTTCTTTCTTCAACCTCCTGCTTCCTCACGGTTCGCCCTCCTTCAATTCGCACTTGCGTCTGCGGCTCCTTTTCCTTCCCCCCCCCCTCCTTTCTCTTCTTCTTATAGCCCTTTTTGGTCTTTTCCTGTTGCCCTCTGGGTCGCTATCCTTCAGTACGCTCTGTTGGTCGATCATCCCCCTTCCCGCGCGCTCTGTCAATTCCCGGCGCTTCACATTCCGCTCCGCTCGGTACTTTTTCCCCGTGCGCCGTTCTGCCTTGGGTGGCTTGAAGAGGGCCATTGGATACGAAGAGGGAGGCGTCAACGGTCCTTTATCCAGCATACAAGCAGGCGATAAATCATCAGTCACATCCTGCCACTCTGTTCAGCATGGTTCGAGGACGGCGATCGAGTAATCTGGGTGCGGACATCCGCGGTGACACTGGCGCACCAGCTATGTCTACCATGAACGAAGTCAGCCCAATTGATGCTGAAGCCCCGAACTGGGACAAGGTATGATCACATTACGCCCCATCGTTGGCTCTCACTGGCATATGTCCCCCCTTCCACTCCGCTCACTTCACCATTAGGTGTTGCAGTCCAGTGCCGCCGATGACAAGTCGACTAAGCCGCCTGCGAAACGCCGCAAGAAGTCCTCTTTGCGCCGCTTCAAGGATGTTTGCCTGAAGCACACCTGGCTTCTGCCGTTGCTGATCCTCATTTTTCTTCTGTTCCTGTATGCGATCAACCCGACAAAATCGAATCCGCTGCACAGCGCCATCTTCCTGTCCTACCCGCAGCCCCCGAAGTACCCTGGCGGTCCAATCATGTACGGCAAAGGCCCCAAGGATATTGCTTTCGTCTCCTTCTACACGGTGGTTCTGTCATTCACTCGTGAATTTATGATGCAGCGCTGGATCCGACCCTTTGCGGTGTACTGTGGCATTCGCGGAAAAGGCAAAACTGCTCGGTTCATGGAGCAGGTGTATACAGCTATCTACTTCGGAATCTTCGGTCCCTTTGGTCTGTACGTCATGTATAGATCAGACATCTGGTATTTCAACACTACGGCCATGTTTGAAGGCTTTCCTCACCGGGAGCATGAGGCGCTGTTCAAGGCCTACTACCTGCTGGAGGCGAGCTACTGGGCGCAACAGGCGATTGTCTTGATGCTTCAGTTGGAGAAGCCACGCAAGGACTTCAAGGAGCTGGTGGCACACCACATCATCACCTTGGCCCTGATTGGACTGAGCTACAGGTTCCATTTCACTTACATGGGTATCGCCGTGTATATTACGCACGATATCTCTGACTTCTTCCTTGCCGTATGTACTCCAGCCCTCCCCTTGACCCAAGTTGATAATAACATGGTTGTGTTATAGACTTCCAAGACCCTCAACTACCTCGACCACTGGATCACCGCGCCATACTTCGGTATGTTCGTCGGAATGTGGATCTATCTTCGCCACTACCTTAACCTGAAGATCCTCTGGGCTGTTCTGACCGAATTTCGCACCGTTGGACCTTTTGAGCTCAACTGGGAGACTCAGCAGTACAAGTGCTGGATCAGTCAATACATTACCTTCGCCTTGCTGGCCAGTCTGCAAGCTGTCAATTTGTTCTGGCTTTTCCTGATTCTGCGTATCTTGAAGAACTATCTCATTAGTGACATCAAGAAGGACGAGAGAAGCGATGACGAGGATACGGAGGACGAGGTTCCTGTTCCCGAGGCAAGCAGCCATGCCGCCATCGCAACGGGCATCGAGGAGCCGACCCTGAGTGCCCGCAGCAAAGAGAACATGACCCCCCAAGTCCTTGTGAACGGTCAGCCGGTGAACAACAAGCACTAGTCAAATGCAAATTGCAGACAGTATGGTCCCCTACTACCCAGCTGCGGCGAAAGTGTGCATTCCAGCGGTCCATCCTGGGATCGTGTAGCCCACCCCTGTGTGAGGCTTGTCTATAACTATTAACATTCCCAAGAACATTTTATGGCATCCATGTTCGAACCCCTTTTTTTTTTCATTTTCCATTTCCTTCTCATGAGCAAACCCGACAATTGTATTTTCTCCATGTCTTCTTCCCTCTGCATGGTCATCAAGTGCAAGTGGGTGTATGAGGGTAACGGCTGGCTTTGCATGCACCGTGTTTTGTGGTGCCGGTCATTTGGGCGGGCGTACCTGGGGATGCAACTTTAAAATGGATATAAGCGACGAATCTGCCACGACTGCGCACTTCCATTTTCTGTTTCTTTGTTTTCTCTGATGGCCCTGCGGAGAGCGGATCTTTTCTTCCTTTCCCGGAGAAGTGAAGGGCGCATTGGGACCGCCTGCGGATGTCTAATCTAATATAGTAATAGATCCGCACTGGCTGACAATCGGTCGGTGCGATTCACTTTCGATTTCCTCTAGACATTACCTCCCGTGCATAATCACATGCCAATTGGCATTAGCATTTACTGGTTTCCTTCCCGATATTTTCTAGATCTAGACTCACAATGTCTGATGCAGGAACCAAACAGGATACGAGATTATATCAGTACGTTGCCGTTCCAAACAACTCTTCAAGAAAAATACCTTGGTCTTATACATGAAAAAAACATTGCATCATACAGAAAAACCCCCGGCCGAGGCGAACGAGAATTTTTGTTGTCAATCTACTGCTGCGGACGATCAGGAGACACCGTCCCCTTAACCTTGGCCGTCTCCGTCTCGCCCTCCCCCTTGACACTCTTCCCAGGCTCGTTCACATGCGGATGATCCGTAGTGGCATTAGAAATCCCCTCCTGCTTACCGGAGATGGTCGACGCATTCCCCGCTTCCTTGCGAGTTGAGGGCTTTTGGGTCGGAGTTAGCATCCTCGATCACGATAACAGAAGGCTAGACTTTTCGGTACAAGAATGAGGGGGTAAAGGATGTTGGAGGGAACCCACCTCATCAACCTCCGACGGCGCCTTCCCATCCGTCGAAGGAGCGGCTGCTGCTCCCGACTCCGAGTCGGTCTTCTGTTCGGCGTCCCGGTCCGGTTGAGCGGCCGAGTCCTGGGCCGAGGCGGATTCTTCTTTCTCGATCGGGGCTGAGGTCGAGGTCTTGCCCTTGGGTTCGCCGTGGTGGTGCGTGTCCGGCGTGTCGTGCGAGGAGGCGGCGGCTTTGGGGCCCGTCGCCAGGAGGTAGTAGGCTCCTGGGATTCCGAGGCCGAGGGAACCGATGAGCCTTTTTTTTTTAAGGGGGGTTAGTTTTGTTGGTTTTGGGGGGAGGGGGGTGTCAATGGTGAGTGGCAGAGAAAGCCAATTGAGCAAGATTGACACAGGTGAAGGGGCCCTGGAGGTATTCTCACTCACCAAGGAAGATCGGAGGACTTGTTGGTCGATTCGGCGGCTTGGGCGTATGTTCGACGAGCGAATTGCTGGGTGGGCACAGTTTGTCGCACGGTGCCGAGGGCTCGGGCGGAGGCGCGGAGGATCTGAGGGCGTGCGAGAACCATTGTGTTTTTGATCGATTCTAAAGTCTCTAGATGGTGGGATGGGAAGAACCAAGTGTGTAGGATGGTATGGATGAAGCAATTGATGTGTGTATGGTATAATTGGGATGGGAGGAGAAGAGAGAAGTAAAGAAGAAGGAAGGAAGGAAGGAAGGAAGAAGAGAGCAGGGATCAAGGTGTAAAAAGAGGAGGCTGGCTGGATTTCGGAGGGAGGAGGAACGATGATGGTATGACTTAATGGCCAGGGAGTTGTACTATAGTACTATAGACTTGGACTGGGTTGTAGTTACACTGACGGAGCGGGAATTGCCGGCGTGATCTTATACCTAGTAGCTTATAGAGTAAGAGTAGTTGAATTGTACTGTATTATTGATTACACCAAATGATGTAATGTCCCCATGCGAAGATCGGCCGCGGTGCTTCTTCCCTCCCGGTTATTTTCCGAATTGAGCTATACTTAAGCTCACTATGTACTTGTCTATACTTCCTTTTGCTTCTCTGATATGCATTCATTGTGAGCATTACTGCCTACAGTTCCTTGAGCCTCTTCATTATCAGCAATTCATCCTCACTGGATGCAATGGCTATTGTTGGTGTGCTGTGGTGGCTGAATGCGCGGATGGCCGGGGTCGCCTCCCGGAGAAGCTTACTGCAGCCTCAGGCAGCCAGCTCCGATAGCATCAGCTCGACTTGACTATCCGCAGTTATCACATTTACTATCGAGCCGACTTTCATTCCCCTCACCACCTCCCTCCACTCTCCCCTTTACGTGTTGGCTCATCTCCTAAAGTCTGTTGCATTTTCTTGACTCTTCTTTACGCCATCTCTACAGAGACCTGTACTTCGTTCTCGCATCTCTGCTCACAAGCGCCATCCTTCGACACCTCAAATTCCAGTGCGGGGCTTCATCATGGGGGACCGACAAGCAGTGCAGCACACTTTGAACAACTTGATTCATAAGCTGGATGATCCCGATCCGGATATGAGATACATGTCCCTCAATGATCTTCTTGGTCTTCTGAACAACCCAAACTCGTCATATCTGGCTCATGACCAAGTCTCCGCCTCGAAGCTGGCCGAGGGCCTCCTCAAGGCGCTTGATGATCAACACGGCGATGTCCAAAACCAGGCACTGAAATGGTATGCTCCCCGCTCTCTTGGTCATCACACGCACAACTGACTCCTCTATAATGATCAGCCTCGGCCCCCTCGTTCATCGACTGCCATTTGAGAATCTCGCCTCTCTTCTCGAAAAGCTCACCAACCTCACTGCCTCCCAAACCATCGATACATCCGTCCCCAACACCGCGCTACGATACATCGTCACTGCTCTCCCTCGCCCTCAGGCTGGACAAACCCCCAGCCAAGAGGCCAGTTCGGCTTACTCGGCGGTGTCTCGTGTGCTCATACCTCGTCTGACGGGCCCCATACCATCACCTTCCAGCAGAAGAGGGTCTGTTGTCAAGGGTATGCTCGAGAAGGATCCATCCAAGGGGTTCAGCAGCGATGCCATTGATGTTCTTATTCAAGTTGTCACTTGCTTCGGACCACTCTTGCAGGAAGCTGAGCTGACCGCCCTGCAAAACTCCGTCATGTCCATCGTTGATAACGACACGGCTGGTACCGTGGTGACGAAGCGCGCACTGGCAGCCATCTCGGCCTTGGTCCTTCATTTCTCCGACCATCAGCTTAACCTCTTTGTGAAAGATCTCACCAAAAAGTTCAATTCTCAACCCACTACGATCCACCAGCGTCACCTTGTCGCCACGGTGGGCAGCATAGCGAAGAGCGCCCCCGCGAAGTTTGGGCCCTACCTTCCGACGCTGGCGCCATTCGTGTTCTCAGCCCTTGGTGAGGATGCAGTGGCACCAGTCAGCTGAGCTGACTCTCTTGTGATGCTCCGACGGACTCCTCAAAAGACAAATTTCAATGTAATGTAGGATCTCGTCTCGATAGATTGATGAACTCCCGTTTATCGCTGGACCTCGTGGATTATTATACCCTCAATGAAAATCATGGCCTCAAATCTACTTTTCAGAACTAGTCTACTTGTGCAAGATCAGCCCAGTTGTATTCTGGACGACTATCTGATATCGCCAACAATGCGCGCCTCCTGCTCGCCACGGATGGTTGGCAGGGATGGCAGCCACTGCCGTGCCCGCGTAACTTCCCGATATTTGGATATGAACTGCTACCCCAAGGAGTTTCTAGGGAAACCTCCAGGAACCGAGACATAGACTGTGCTTTGAGCTGGAGTTTCTGTCGCAACTGGGCCATTAGTCAAGATGGGCATGTCTTGACGAGGAATACATGGAAGCAGGGTATGTGGTTCTTCCGGCTGGTTGCTTGTCTTTATTGCAGTCTAGCATTTTGAATCAGGCCAGAATTTCTCAGGCAACGACAGTGTCTCAGCACCAATGGAGATTTGGAGGTCTTTCTCATCGCGACTGCCTCATGGTCGTATTTGGGACAAGCTGGTCGCTTCCGGTTCACAGAGTTGATAATCGCAGCTTCCTCCGCTGTCTTGTCGGCCAGCACATTCAAAGCAGCTCTGATACTTCTTCCCCCAGCTCTCTTCCTATTTCCTTTCACAACTTCAACATCTTATCCTCCACACCAGACTTTTATCGTGTTGGATTACACTGCATCTTAGCCTTCGTATACACTTTACCAGATTCAGAGTTGGCACTATGCGTATGCTGAATTGGGCCCTCCCCGTGTGGGGTCTTGCGGCGTGCACGACTGCCCGGAACATCATCACTCTGCAGTCGAACCATCAGGTGTCCCCAATTCTTCCTCGCTCCCAGGACGATGTTAGCATTCAACCGCTTGCAGTGCGTGCACCAGCCGGCATTCGATGCGGCCCCGGGGTGGGCAAATGTCCAGAGAAACTCTGCTGCTCCACTGCCGGTAGGTTTTCTTGTGCCTCTGACCGACAAGATCCCTTCTGATGCTTGCAGGCTATTGTGGAGATTCCAAGGACCACTGCAGCTCTCCTGACTGCCAGATCGACTACGGCTATTGTGACGCACACATCACCCCAGGCGGATCCTCCACCGAAGACATTCCGCGTCCTCTTGACGGGGCTGCCCCTTACGGACCTAATATAATTCGATCCTGCACTGTCCCGGGTACGGTCGCTCTAACCTTCGATGACGGGCCCAAGGAGTTCACAAAGGATCTACTCGATCTTCTTGACCGGTACGAAGCGAAGGCGACCTTCTTTATCACCGGCAACAATAACGCCAAAGGTCAGATTGACAGCCCTGGAATGCCATGGGCAGGCTTGATTCGACGTATGCACGAGAGTGGCCATCAGCTTGCCAGCCACACCTGGTCTCACCAGGATCTTAGCAAGATCTCACGGTCCCAGCGTCGCATTCAGCTGTTGTGGAATGAGGCCGCTCTGCGGAACATTCTGGGATTCTTCCCTACATACATGCGCCCTCCTTATTCTAGCTGCACGGCCGAGTCCGGCTGCCTGGCGGATATGGGGGAGCTTGGCTACCATATCATTCTATATGATATCGACACAGAGGATTACAAGCACGACAGTCCAACGGAGATCCAACGCTCCAAGGATATCTTCGATAGTAGTCTGGATGCTCGGACTGCCTTTGACCGTCCCTGGCTTGTGATTGCTCATGATGTTCATGAGCAGACCGTCCATAACCTCACGGAGCACATGTTGAAAAAGCTCACCGCCGAAGGATTCCGACCAGTGACGGTGGGTGAGTGTCTTGGAGACCCTCCCAAGTACTGGTACCGTGAAGACAACACTGTCGATGGCCGCAACTCGAGAAAGGAGGTCTTCCAGTTTCCCACGAAGATAGTCTCATTCGACGGGATGTGTGGCGGCAATGTCACATGCGATGGGTCCCGCTTTGGGCCTTGCTGCAGTGGAACCGGATTCTGCGGCAATTTGACCAGGTTCTGTGGCGAGGGCTGTCAGATTGAGAACGGAGTTTGTGACAGCAAAAAGAAGGTCGTTGTCGCTGAAGGAGATCACGCCGACTTCAGACCATCTAGCAAAGTCATATCGAAGGGAAAGCCTGCCAAGTCGGGTGCGAGTCATATGCTCCAACCTTCGAGATATCCCATCGAGCTTGCGATATTGCCTTTGCTTGCTGTGCTGATTGGATAGTCCAGGGAACGAGAGCCTAGCATACTAGACTTGGCATGGTACGTCATTGATATCCTGGGTGCAGCCTGATCACTATGTTTGTGAGTCTGTATGTTTAATAGGCTGAGCCTGTGCTTTGTAAGACGTTTGTACACTCCTTTGAGCATTGATAAAAATGTTATGAAGCTTGATCATGAGGGTCACTGGAGAGCAATGATAATCATTTCTGGTTCATTGGCAGCTTATAGAAACGTCCCATCGTGGCCTAGTCGAAAACCACCATAGATATAACGATCGAGAAACAATTAAGTATAAGCACAGTGAAAAGCAAAGTGCGCCCTTGTGGGTATTCCGTAAAAGACGTGACTCATGCTTAGATCGCGTTTATGTAGTCTGGAGCCCCTCTTCCCTCAAACAATAGACGTATCTTGAAAGAATAAAAGTAGATAAGAGACTCCTATTTCAATCCAACGACCGTTAAGTTATCTGCTCGGAGAACTGGGAATGGGAAATCACCGCTTGACCACTTTCAACAATGGGGCAATCCGCGCCCGCCGACTCAGCCCGACCCGGAAGGGTACCTTACTCGACGACGAGATGGGACTGTGCTTGTCGGGGCCCTTGTTCGGTTTCAACGGGGTGACAGGAACCGTTTCGACGGGCTGCGGGTCTGGCTGCGGATCGGGAGTGGGATCTGCTTGCTTTGGGGGGGGCATTTGCTCCTCCCCTTCTCGAATACCCTGATGAGCATTGTTGAGGTTGTCGAGGGAGTCATCATCCGGTCCTTCCTGATTTCCCACTGTATCACTCTGCTCAGGGTGACGGATCTGTTCTTGCTCTTCCAATGCCGGAGTGTCGGGCTCGGGCTCGGGATTCTTTCTCTTGCGGCCGCGTTTCTTGGGTGCTGGTGGTGCTGCCGCTGCCGCCGCTGCTGCTGCTACGAGCTCGAGATTCTCGCTCGCCTTGGGGACGGAACTCGTCTCTGTGAGTTGATGATGGGCTGGTAGGGGGGGAAGTTCGACCGCGGAGCCGGGGCCCCGACGCGGTCTTGCGTCTTCCTCCTTTGTTGTGTCTTCCTCGACCCAGAGTACGTCGGGTTCGATGTCGGATTCGTAGGTCTTGGTCAGGGTGATGGAGGTGGTTTTGCCGCGTTTGAGCTTTTTCTTCTTCGGTTCTTTGGGTTTGACGGTAGGGGTGGTTGTTTGCGAGATTGGGGATTCTGAGGGGATGTTGTTGTCGTATTCGGTGAGATTGTGGTTGTGATTGGGGGAGGGATCGGTTGTCGTAGGGTGCGGTGGGGGATCGTGATTCAATGGTTCTGAGGGGTCGGTGGGCACTGTTTTGGGGTTCTTGGGCGGTCGGCCCGGTTTGCGTTTTTCGGGTTTGTTGTTGGTGTTGGGGGGTTCGGTTGTGGTTGAAGGGGGGTGTGAAGGGGTTTGGGTGTCTGTGGTGGTAGTAAAGGGTTGGGCGGCTTCGTTATCCTCGGCGTCGTCGTCGATGATGATCACGTTCGAGGTGTTTGAGGCATAAGATTCTGGAAGAGATGGTGCGTCTTCCTGCTGCTGCTGCTGCTGCTGCTGCTGCTCCTGCTGTTGTTTCTTCTTGCGGCCGCGTTTCTTCTCCACCACGGGGATTCCCATAGCTGGCACGTGAATGGCAATCAGCTCATCCGCGCTCAATTGAGTAGGGAGCAGTGTTGTTGTTGCGGCGGTGCGGTTCGGGGTTGAGTTGCTCGTCGGTGTGCTCTTGTGTTGGTTCTCGGATTTTGAACGGCTTGCTTTGACAGCTGATGGGGCGGGGGAGAAGGGTTGAGTGTCGTGCAGAGAGAAAGGAGTCGCTTGGAGGGAGGCCACTCGGCGAGGAGAGGAGGTCGGTGCTACCTCGGTGGGGACGGTTGCCGCGGAGTTGCTGAAGTTGTTATGATGATGGTGGTCGGTATCCTCAGGGTACACATTCTGGAGATGTGGGAGTGACGCCTCGAAGACGTTGAAGGATGAAGAGGATGTTTGTGCGGCCGCGGAGGAGGGATCGAAGCTTGGGATAGAAGAGAAATCGTGATGGTCTGGTCGTATCGGCACTTCGACGTGGGTGTGCATAGTGTAAAGATCGGAGAGAGGTGCTTCGTATTGCTGGGGTGGCGGGGTAGCATTGAGGCTGGAGGTGTTGCGATGTGCGTTGGACGATAGCGAAAGCCTCGCTTGCGCCGAATTGATATTGCTATCTATGGCGCTGTACGATGATGGATCGCTGATGTATGGATAGCCGGTGGGGTTAACGCTGGTCTGTTCTTCTGATTGTCGGGGTATCATGTTTTCAGCGTGGATCAATTCCGAGTAGCCGTGTTCATGGGGATGCTGCCTCTGCCTTGATGGGTCAACCATCTGAACCTCATCGTCGTCAAAGAGTCGTTGCTGGGCGAGACCAATCTCAGTCATCATTGAGCCTTTTGTGCAGAGCCTTGGTTAGGATGAATGTTCATAATGAAAGTAAAGCAAATGCATGCAACTCAAGAGTCCTACCCATAGATCCACCTCCCGAATTCGTGGGGACCCATCTCTCTGGTCGTTGGTGCTGTGGAGACGAGTGCCCTGGAGGCAGTCTTTCCTGCGATTGTAGGTATTGGTCGAAGTCGATACTCATGCTCGCATCAAAGTTGCCCTCAATCTCCCGGTGTCTTTGTACATCGGCCTGTAGGTGGTCGTCGGCATGCGCGTTATCGTATTCCTGCACCGGGGAATGGGGTCCCACAAGAGGATCATCCTCATCGTCCGAGTCGCGAATCACACGGTCATTAGACATGTTCTTGGCTAGGATCGTGCATCGATGGGACTGGGACGCACTGCTGTGCTGTACTGTACACAGCCTTCTGCTAATGAGATTCATAGAATTCCAATAATATTTGGTCCGTCGCGTCCAGCCGATACGAAAATCCCCAGATGACGCGAGATCACGTGGTGATAAGACTTCCCTCTTTACTGTGTAGACCACACCTGAACTCTCAATTAACTATAGTGGGTAGGCCATATTTAGATTGAGACACCCAAAAACACCAGGTATGTGATATCATGATCTATTCACCTCAAATGCCAAGGCTGTGCTAGAAACAAAAAGGCTGCATCACTCCATAGTACTCTGGGGTCGCATCACCCCCCGTCCGAAAAACTCGCTGATAACCCCGAATCGGTCCTTCGAGCGCTGCAGTTCTCCCTTGAACAGGTCGTGTTGATCTGCCGATTCAACCTGCCGCTTGCGGATGGCTTTGATGGTAGAGTTTTGTGGTGCACAAGCTGGACATTCCGCTTCTTCGTCCACCCTGTTGAGGCACCGCTGGTGGAAAGAATGTTTGCAGAGGAAGTGAACCGTAGGCAGATCGAGTGCGCCACCGCAGGAGTTACACCGGCGCGATTGGAATACTACCGGTTGGGTCCCCAATTGCTCCAGCTCCTTACGCTTACTTTCAGTCTCCTTGCTGTAACTATTGATCAATCGGCGGTTCTGGATGTTGACGTTAGCGCGAGAAAGACCATGGATCGGGTGAGGTAACAAACCGTAGAGATTTCCTTCCTTTCGCGTTCAATGTTCTCGCTGAGGTACTTCTTGACACGACCCATCGTGACAACTGCGTTGTTACTCAAAGTCTGAATGACCTGTAGCGGGGTCATAAGGCCAGCTTCGTCAATACGTTTGAGAACAGCATCCAGTTCGTCTCCTGCTTCCTCGAGAATCTTGGGGCTTGAAGCAAAATAGGTAAGCGCATCTACGTAGAGCTGCGGATCTTCCGGTCCATATTTCTTCAACGCTTTTATAGCACCACTGGTATCCTTTGCTGATGTAAAAGAACGGAAGATGTCTGATCGCAGACCTTCTTGCTCGCGGACAAGAGTGGATCCCTCCCGGAAGCCGGACAAGTCGGATAATAGCAGAACACTCGAAGTGAATATAGGTATCTAAGAATATCAGTGATGAAGTGAGACTGGTCTGGGTGATTCTCCTACATCTTTTCCTTCGATGAGCTTCTTGGCTTTGTTCTCCCAAGCCTTCTTGTCAGTGGCATCCTTCTTCCGACCTGCAGTATCCAGATACATTTCAAAGAGGGTTGTATAGAGGTCAATCTTCTCATCCTCTTTCAAATCCTCTTTCTCGATAAGAGCTTCGAGGAATGAGATAAACTCATCGGAGTGGCCGACAAATACCGAAAACGCGGTTCTTGGCTTTGGAACCTGATATTCAATGAAGTCTTCAATATCTTCACCTTGGACTTCGCGTGAGCTCTCCACTGGTTCAGCCTTCGGTCCAGCACTAGCATTCATCAGAGGAAGAGGGAGAAAGGCTGCTAGACTCTGTAAAGTGCTACCCTGCTGCGCTTGTGGTTCAACTGATGTCTCAACTTCAGTCCTTGGCCTGTACTGTCCCTTGTAGTATTTTGTGAAGAGCTCGGTGGTTTTCTCCGGACAATTGAAGAGCAACACGCGGGCATATTTCATTAGGTTGTGATAAGCCTTGAAAATGTCAGTTTAGAATATGGAGGTGAGTGCAAATCCACTGACCAATTCTGGATCCAGCCTCCAAATGTACTCCAAAGCCTCAGCATATTTCTTCGAGTCCTCAATCAGGATATCAACGACCATATCATTTTCACCATACTTCGTGGCAAGATAGGCTGCTTGTTCGTAATACCCACCCTGCCTGCACATCGCGATGGCAGTCTCAAGGTCAAATTTCAGTTCTCCAGGGGCTTTGATGAATTCATCTAGCTTGGTCGTGTCCTTCAATTTGGCGTAGCAATTCAGTAGTAGCGTGGTGTGGTCAACTGTGGCTTTATCATGGTCGTGTAACTCCTCCAGATATTCGATGAGGTTGTGTATTCGCTGGGTATCCAGATACTATATCCTGCTCAGCGCACTCGTTGGCAACATGGAATCCGGGGCATCCTTACCTTTCGAATGACTTGCGATGGTTCTGTGTTGTCAATCGCTCGAAGATACTGTTGCATTGCAGTGTCATAGTCACCCCTTTGATATAAGAAATCTCCGTACTTTCGGTAGATAGCATTCTGCTGCAGAGTGTCCACACCAGTCTTTTGGGCGATATTGATAGCCAGAATGTATAGGTTCCGTTGATAAAGAATCTCAAGCTTCTGTTGGAGAGTCTTTTCGCGATACCGATAGAGCTACCAAGTCTCAGTATCGAGGTTAAGCTCCAGCGGAGGTTTACATACCTTGCCATCCGTGGTAAGAAGGAAGAGATCGCCCCATTCGATGAATATCTTTTTGACGGCAGATACGAGCGATTCGGAGTGCGCGATGAATTTCAAATCTGTGTCCAGGAGCGTGAACATGGTCGTCTTGAAGATGTCGTCCGCCTGGCTAACATTGAGGTTGCGCAAAGCGTCGGGCCGCGATGATGTGTCGCGTGGCGGGCAAACCAGAGCGATGTAGTCCTTAAAAATGTTGATCGAGTCTTTCCTACTTTCAAAGGCGTAACTGGGTCCGCGTCCGTGTGACCCATAGGTATATATCGCATCCTCCCGAGCAACCAGGACATCGCCGGTATCCTTATCCAGGCACATGCAGCCAACGGCACAGCCCATGTCATCCAGGATGCGCGCCGGTTGGCCCTGACCTCTGCCAGAGATGATCTGGGCCAGCATTCGGCTAGTCGTCGAAATATATAAGGTCGCGACCGAGCCACTCTGTACCTCGAGTCCCGTCACCGGTTCCTCCGACTCGAACACAATGCGCTGCCTTGCTCCGCGGTCGTGAATCAGGTCACCGCGGACGATCGTGACAGACCCATTCGCAAATCCAACTGCCACCTGGGACAGGTCGCCCAGAGCAGTGAACGCAGAAACCTAAGCCATCAATATGCTGTCTTCGGATCCTGACGTATAATGTAGAGCACATACGGGAAATATCCTCCTCGCATTCTGGATGGACGTCGTTGACAGGCATCGTGGGGCACCGGTCTTCTTCTCGATCTTATCGAGGGCCCAGACCTTCAATATCGGTTCGTTCGGAAGATCTTCCGCGATGGTCAACAGCAATGAGGATCCGTCTATCTGCTTGATGTGTGCGATCGAGCCGGTCTCCGATGCCTTGAACGAGCGGACGAGTTTGAAAGACGAGGAGATGATATGGACAAAGCCATCGTTGGAGCCGAGGAAAAGGTGAGAGGAGCCGGAGCAGAGGGAGAGAATATCAGACTATGTTAGACGCATGTATCAGCAAATAGAGCGACGAGGCTGGACGCGAAAAGAAAGCACGGGGGGGCATACACCAAGAATAGATGAGCTCTCCTCCGGGAGCTTCACCGACGAGACATCGAAGAAGTTAAACGCTTTCCACTATTTCAGGGCGCATTAGTAACATGAGGAGGCTGAGGAGCTAAAATATGGAGCATTTATTCTCACTGATGTCAAAGCCATTTGGACACAGCCCACGCCATGGACTGAGGAGGTGAACAATTAGCGGGATGGGGAGGAAGTGCAAGCTGGATTGACATTGACTTGCGTGGAGTAAGACTAGTCTCCATCCGCCGGATGAGCTCCGCCGCGCTATTTCCGCCCGCCCGCCCGTATCTCCGACTGTGAGGTCATTCTTGGAGCTTTTCGGATTGTTTACATCTTTTGCTTTTGTGGAGGACGAAGTGCACTACAATTAGTCGCAAGCTTGATATAGCACTTTAACCTATCTGACATAGGACTGGGGACTATGCTCTTGATCTATTCTTCCCTCTGATTTCAATTGCGGGGTGGTTCGTGGTGGTGGCGGTTTTGTTTATTCTTGCAGGCATGAACCTGGGTTCCTCAGAATGTATCACACCATAACCAACCGATACTCAACAGTCTCAAAACACTTCGAAATGTATGGGAAGAGGGATTCACAATAGAAGACGTCAAGTATTCAATAAACTATATTCAAAAGGATATCATATCTCATAATGTGCGTCTATGTCGCTATGAAGCCCGCATGAAAGCTATGCCCGCAAAAGAGAGAAAATAGAGAAAAGAAAAGAGATAGCTCAATGTACAAGAAGACTATCAGAACAAGACCGCCTCGTGGCGCCACAAGAAGTTGATTGCCGTGATCGTCGTCTAAACAAAGTCACCATCGATGATCCTCTTAAGCATCTAGGCTTACCGCTGGCCGGCCAGTGCCAGAGGGTGAGCCCTTCTTATTCGGATGTGCGCATCGTTTGATTTCCTGACCTATGTCGAAGCTTTCCTTCAACCAGCTCCCGGCCTCAGCGATTGCTTCGTTGAGGTTGAAACCCATCGCGCCTCCCTGACCGTCGTCACCCGTGGTAGGCATGGTTCCGGAGAAGGTCATCTCCAAATCTTCTCCCTGAGTGGGATCTAAGAGATCCGCATGATCCGGCGGCTGAGATGATTCAATATTAAGGCTCTCATCGTTGGCATAGTCCGGGATGGGGGAGGATAACGCCCCTTCGAAACACGATCTTCCTGGCTTAGTGCTAGACTCAGGATATTGTGGAGTCAAAAATCGAGGTTTAGACCTCTTCTCAGTACTGAGCGTGAATGGTGTGACGGCGTCAATGAGGTATTGTGTGCTCATCACGGGGCCTTTCATCGTCCCGGGTGCCTTGTTGCCTGGCATGTTCTCGAGCCCACCGGGTGTAGCCACTCTGCAAAACGGCGTGATATCATTGCGAGATACAGAACTTGGGTTTGCAGCCCAACCAGGAGTATTTTCTGGGCTTTCAAGGTCTTTCTGAAATGATATCTGGGCGTGAATAAGAGCGGCCTGTGTATTGAATTGCGGGTCGGGAATAGTCTCTTCGTCACTCTGAGTATGAGCCTTTGCGGCAGAGATCGTATGTAGCGAGGTAGCGTTGTGCGTAATGGCTGGATTCAGGGGGTTATGCTGCGCTGAGGGTAATTTGTCACTCACGTTTGCCGCTACATGCTCGAAGTTGGTCGATGCCCTCTCTGTCGATGAGATGACTTGCGATGTAGCAGCATTTGTGACCTGCACTTCATCTGCAACCTGCGGCTGAGAAGCAGGCGCACTTTTCTCATCTGCGGCAGGAGGATCGGGCGAGTCGAGCCGGATAGCGTCATCCGGAGATGCGCCGTGCGAGGGTCGATTATCATGGCATTGATGGTCGTTGTACTCAGCCATATCGATTTGATTGGGACTATCTTCTTGCTTCTGATGCGCAGACGTAGACTCGGCCTCCTGCTTGCCGTGTCCGGAAGTCTTTGCGCGCCGGTACTCAAATTTCGGCAGGTGCGAGGACGAGGAAAGGACATAAAGCGAGCCTTCCTGGTTTGCTGCATCGGAAGAAATTCCTTGAGGATCAGATTGACAACTGCGCTGCTCCTTGAAGGCAGGAACCTTGACACTGTCCGGTACACGATGAACATCACGTTTGTCCTCACGCAAGTGATCAAGATCTTTCCGATGATCCCTGACTGCCCATCGGTAGTCAGTCGCGGGTACTTGTATGATATTGTCCTTTGCTCCCTGACGGCGAGACGATATAGTTGCCGTAGGGGATGTCGGCGGATTGACAGTTCGAAACCCAATTCCGGCACAGTCCTTCTTCAGCCAACCTCTGTTTGTGTGTAGAGACGGGTGGCCCTTGGAGACAAATGTATCCTTTGGTGTGGCGCTTGCAACTCGTATATCTCTGCTGTTGCCCCGCGCACGTTTCTTAGAGGATCCTGTGGTCGAATTCTTCCCGGATTCTAGATTCGGAATTGTCTCGGGATGTTGAGTGAAAGGTTGCGCGCGTTGTGTATCACTGGACTCGTGGTGGTATAGTGGTCGTTTTCGCGGATTCGTCTCCGGGATCACGGGCTGTTTTTGATTCTCATCCTCGGTACCCTCCAATCCGCCATGCCTGCACCGATCCTTTCTCCAAGGATTGACCCATTCATTGTCAAAAGGTCCTCGAAGCGATGCAGACAAAAGAAAAAGCGGTGAGCCTTGTAGATAAGCTTCAGCAAGCTTCTCAATTCTCCGGTGTCGAGCCAGACGCTCAGTAGTATCTAAGTCATCATCGGAGCCAGCAAGAGTGTCGAGGTCAGTGTTCGGTGGGGGTAGCGAGCATGAATCGAAGGAGAGCGGGGATATTGGGCGACGAGGTGGCATCGGTGAAATGATGATGCATTCATTGATTGTTCGGATAGGGGGAATTCAAGGGTGCAGCAGCTTGGCACTGGCTGCATCTGGCGGAGGGTGGGGGGTTATCGTATTGTAGAGTGACCCTCATAGCTTCTGAAGTAAGTGATTGTCAGGACATCATCTTCCCATCCTCAGCTCCAAACTGTTAGAAAGTGTCTAGGCTGCTGTCTGGCTGTCACGCGAGAAGAAAAACCACTTAACGCGTGGATTGAGTGGATGCCCCAGCAACGTGTCGTTGGCTGGGGTTATGTCAGCACCCGTCAATTGTTGACTAGTTACTTACCCTTTTCGGCATTGTATTTTCATCGCGGGCGGGACTGAGGACTGTCGTGGGCCTAAGTACAGGCTACAAGTAATCAGTAGTTGGTGATTTTTAAGTCATACTACTTAAAAGTGGCTCATGGCAGCCCTCAATTGAGCCCAGCGCATCTTCTCAAGTACTTATTGCCTGAGGTTGTGGGGTTCTGGCTGGACTCCTAGGAAACAGGGAACTCTAGCCCTGCTAGTATCACTGTTGTTGCGCAGATGCCGATAACATAATATTTACAGCCAATTTTATCATTTTCTATACAGGAATCGAATCAAACCGGCTTCAATTCTTTGGCCAGTAGTGCGCTTTATACAAGGAATTGTAGCCCTAGGACTCGCTGGGTCCTTACCAGGTGCCTACTAACCCACCCCACGCTAGCGATACACTCTGGCCAAGAAAAAGCCAGTTTTGTTGCCCATCTTTTCTTCTTAACCCAACACGAGAGGTTGGTCTGGTACTTGAAAGAGCGCCATGCTTTTGGGGCAAACTGTGTCGAGGAACCTGAAACACTCAGGCTGCAACCTTGCAGGGTTGGCCTGAGATCTTCCCTCATCGATCCCTCGCGCCGATACAATGTCAACAGGAAGGCTGGTGGGCAAAGGTCGCATTAGGTACTGCTGAGCATGAGACTTGAAGCACTGTATATGAACTAGCCAAGGTGCTCGTTGACTATATCGGACTTAGAGCTGCAATTGGCTGGAGAGGGTCCAATGCCAACGCACCAGAGTTCAAGCTTTCAACTTTCGGGTTGTAATTTACGCCGTAATGTACTCCATTACTGTAGGTACTGCAGTAGCTTACAGCTAAAGAGCATGGATCGAGCCCAAGCAAGGCATGAGACTGATCATTTCCCCTCGAGGGGTGGGGGGTTTAAAAGGTAAAATTAGATAGGAAGTAGGGGACGAGCACGGTCTCGGGGAAGCACATGCGTGCCACCTGTGATTTATCACGGGGAGATAAAAAGTGGATAAAGTGATTAAGCTGACAGTTCCATCGTGGCGGGGAAGAAAAAAGAAAAGTAGACTGGAAATTGAAAACTGAAAGATCGAAAGATAGTTGGTAAGTCTGTAGACTCCAAGCAATCGAAAAGTAGGAAGTAAGATAGCCAGCCCGGTATTGAATACGGTAAGGTTGCCCCGACCACATCTACAGTAGGTTAGCTTGGGTTAGCTCTACCTGTTATCAATATTACTCCCGCATCGTCCATCAAACAATTTATTGATTATTCCCAACCCTCCCAAAGTGTGTGTCTCTCTGTCTCGCATGTTCCCGCAACATCCTTATACGCCTTCATTGTTGGTGGTGTTCAATGCTTTTGATTTATTTCTCCATTTCTATTCTTGGATGAGGGTTCCTTGACCCATGGTCGCCCTGCAGCTGTTAATTTCCGCTGTGCTTGCATTCACGGACATTGTGAATCGCGACGCGCTGTCCCAGCTTGCCCTCCGCCCAACCTCCGAGACCACTACCCCCCTCCCCCCCCCCCCTCCTCCTTATTCCACCCCCCAGCTTTGGTGATCGCTTCAGAAAATGAGCAACAACCCTCCATGGCTGGAGAATCTTACAGACGACTGGGTCCCAGTCCCTGCACCTGGAACACCTGGAACGCCCGGCACTCCCACCAGCCCAATCCTATCCCGATCATTCACCCATTCCCGACGGTCTAGCCTACAAAACTCTCCTAGTCGCATTCCTGTTCCCGCGCGTCGCTCCGTCGGCCCTTCTCCTGACTCTTTCAGAAAGAAAGTTTCCAGACCGTGCCACTTCATTAAACGTGAACCACCCACACCTAGGACCCCTCGGACCCCCAAGACCCCCTCCAAGCTGCGATCGCCGCTCCCTCCCCCGGAGAAGTCCAACAAAAGCAGCCCGAAACCGATCCCGAACCCGCCCTCGCTCCGTAAACAGTCGTCTGCCATGGACACAAGGTCGCCGTTGCGATCGGTTTCGAATGTCTCTGGTGAATCGGAACAACAAAGCACGGTTCAGGTTAGACCAAATAAGGGCAAAGGCAAGGAAGGCACCCCAGAATGGAAGAGAAGACTGGTGCACGGAAATATCGTCGCCGGGGAGCAGCGCGACTTATTTGCGCCGATTGGGCTGGAGAGTGTTTTCAAACCTCCGACCCCGGGCACTGAAAAGACGCACGAGGAGGCGCTATCGCGGTTGAAACAGTCAGACAGTATGTGGCACTTTACAGCCCCACTAGGCTATGACGATGCCAGTTTCCAAGATCCTTCATCAATTGGCGCATACGACGACGAAGATTCAGTGGGCCACAGTCCGAAGTCTTCACCTCAGCGGGAAGAGGCTCGGAGCAGTCCGCTGGGGTGGCCAGGATCACCAGGATCACCAGGATCACCAGGGTCGCCAGGGTCGCCAGGATCACCAGGGTCGCCAGGGTCGCCAGGATCACCAGGGTCGCCAGGGTCGCCAGGGTCGCGCAGCAGGATGCGAGCCATGAGCAAAGAATCAAAGCGGCCCTCACCAGAAGATAGTGAACACCTCGACGTTTCCTTCGCCGACGCACAACAAAGAACCGCGAGCGGCATGGAGGATTTGCGCAATGAAGACATAACACCAATCACGTTCACACGCACGAACACAGTTGATGGACAGACTACGTCGGAGGTCATTAAATCGGCACTGAAACAGGTGACAAACAAGCTCGAGAGACTACACCTTTCGCCCTGGGACCGACCGGAATCTCCCGCGAGTGACAGCCTGTTGATTCACCAACAGCCAGAAATCGCGGTGGATACCATGCCGGAGGATGACTTGCTCGATGTCACGAGTCATTCTCTACCAAAAGACCTCTCCATGGGGACGCTAGATTACCGGGGAAGAGGAGCCTTCGCGAACTTGCGGAGGGAAGAAGACATGAACGAAGGTTCTTTCCAAAGAATCCGTCTTTCCCCGCCCACCTTCCCTTCTGAGCGACTCTCGCCGTTTCTTCCTGCCAGCTCCAGAATCCGAAGCTCGCCCCCATTCTACCAAAAACCCAATCCTCTAACCGACCCACCAACGCACCCAAGACCCTCATCAGCCCATGTTGGTGCGCCGAAGCTCCTGCAATCCAGCGCCGATCATTTGAAACCAGACGCCATGCCCTCCTCTGGAAGCCCGCTCAAGCTCTTCGGAAACCATGATACCTTCACCAACAATCGCCTTTTGCGCAGGATGAGCCAGTTCGAAGAGACATTTGGGGGTATGTCCGAGGATGATGAACCAGACTCGCCATCAGAGGAAGCTCGTCGCAAGGGCGAAGGAAGAAGTTTTCTTACCGTCAACCATGAGATTCTGGGTGAGCCATCTTCACGGCGACATGAAAGACCGCGGTCGCGCAATACCCCGACCCCGCGTATCAACAAATTCGGTGACGGCCAGCTGGACAATTTTGACTTTTCCGACACAAGTCCGTATGAGCCCAAATTTTTGAATAGTGAGATGGTGGAGCCGACTCAAGAACCGCCGCGACGACAGTCTGTTGAGCGAAGATTTCTTCGGCGCCGCTCGTATAGACAGAACAGCCATAGTTCCGACTTCAACAAATCGAACAGGGGCTCGAGGTCTACGGCTTTGTCAGATATCACCTCAAGTTCCAAGGCTATAAGAAACCAAGGGCTGGCAAGAGTAGAGGAGATGTACCCGTCAGAGACCGATACAACGCCGAACACGCCTGCTAAAGACCCAACCCCCAAGAGGCGCAGAACCTTCCTTAGGTCTTACAATTCGAGACAAGATCCTGCTGAAAATACGGCTCAGGATCCAGATAATATGTCCTTGCTCCAGCGAAGCTTAGTCCAGCAAGGAGTGAGATGTGATGAAGATCAAGATCATCAATTCTCAGTCCGTTCCCGATTGTCCCCTCGACCGCGAACTCCAACCACAAGTCAAGGGCGGTCTGCTTCACGAAAAAGGCCGTCATCAGGCAAGGCTTACTCGCGGGCTGAGTATGCCGATTCCATCGACCTAGGTTCCCCCGAGGACAGCGCAATACCCATGGTAAGGGTGAATGGTATCAATGAAGGTGGCCGTAAGGGCTCAATCACCACTCAAGACTTCCTGAACGAAGCGACCAAGATCATGGACATCATTCGATCCAAAGGCAGGTCCGCAGGCGGTCTGTCTAGCGTAGAGGAATCTGATGCAGAGGAAGATATCGACGAAAGCGGAAGCTATGAAGACGAATCGACTCGGGAGGAATTTTCGCGGCCTCCTAGTCGCGAAGGAACCGACATGCGGAGACTGAGGGAGCCTCAACAACAAAGCCCACGGATCCTAAGCCACCTCAAGAAGTTTCAGGAGGTCGATGACCAGGAGTTTGGCGTCAACGCATCCGCCATGTCTCTGAATCTGCACCAAGACCGGGATCATCCGAATGATAACAGCAGCGGTCTACACGGTGCGGAAACAGAAGAAGGCGAGAGCCATGAGCTCGACCTGCAGTCGGCTGATCTAGACTTCCGCCAGCGTGATGGATTCTCAGCTGGTGAACCTGAGGAGGATGATGACCTGCCCGAACTTTTGACCATCAATACGCAAATATCGTCCAAGAGCCTCAGTGCGCGCTCGGTCCCCACCGGCTCTTCACAGAGTTCGCATGCAAAGGGTGTTCTCTCATCCGATGTCGTCTCACGACTTATACCCGAACAGGTGAATGGGCTGACCTATGACCGGGACAAGAATCAATGGATTCGGGAGAAACCCAGTCCAACTTCCGAGAAGCCCAAGGGCGAAGATAGTGAAGACGATCCGTTCAAGGACATTCCTGACCTCAGTGTTGATGAACTGCAAGAGATGATGCGAATGCAGAGCTCCACCTCTCCCGAAAGAACAAAGGATTCTATTCGGCTCGAGAATGACCACCACTCGAGTCCACTAAGTTCACCTCGTTATTCAACGAAATCATCGATGCGCCAGTCACAATTCAGAGATACAGGCACTTCGGTCGACGACAGCTCAGTGCGGTCCAAAGCACCCATTGATTCCAACGTTTCCGACTCTGAAACCAAAGCAACTTCTTGGGGTACAGACGCCCGCAAAACGAGCAAAACTATCAGCGAGGTAGAGCATGAGATTCAGCTTCACGAGGGACGACTATCGAAACCACCTCAACGTTTGGGGAATGGCCGCCAGCAAGCGCGTGTTGTGACAATAAGCTTCTCGTCCCCGCTTGTCTCCCACGTTGCATACAGCGACGCAGAGAGTCCTGCAAAGCTTCTGCAAGCCCGAGGCAACCTGCAGCCTCATACGAATCCCAACGTACCCGGCAACAGTCCGTTAGGCTTCGCACAAGCTGAGAAGAGCTTGTTGTTACCCCAACCTGAATCACCCGACAATAGGACATCCTTGACTCGTCAATCGTTCACCGCTGGCAGAGGGACAAAGGAAGAGGAAACTCCAGAGGCTCTGAGTCTGGTTCGGAGAGACATGGGGTCGATCGATTGGACCCCACAAAGGAACGCGGATAAATCAGTGGCATGCCTTGAGAACAATGGCCAGGAAACAGCTCACAGTTTTCACCTCAGCTCCTTACCCGACTTCACCGTTGACCAGATTGATCCGTCCCTTCATCTGGAGGTAAGCTATGTTGCGCAGCGAACTCATCCTACGTCACTGCGCCAGGTCCATGGAACATTCGCATTGGCAACGGAAGAACTGCTTAAACATATTACTGAGGCGGAACCGTGGGAGCCGCACTGGGAGAACGTTCGCCGTCTGATTCTTCGACACAAGGGCCTGATTACACTCCATAAACTGTGTGACTACTGCCCATGTCTCGAAGAGCTGGACGTCTGCGGCAATGATATAGGCCAATTAAGTGGCGTGCCCCAAACGGTTAGGACACTAAATATCCAAGATAATTGTCTATCCAACCTTACGGCCTGGGGCCACTTGACGAATCTGCAATATCTTGACGTGTCTGGCAATGGATTGGAGAGTCTCGGTGCATTCAGCAATTTGATTCACCTTCGGGAGCTCAGAGCAAATGACAACAACATTAAGGACATCAGCGGCATTTTCGACTTGGATGGATTGTTAAGCTTGCAACTCAGAAATAATGAGCTCGAGGAGCTTGACTTTGGTCGAGCAGAGCTGTAAGTGGTCCAGAATTTGGATGCCATTGCTGAAAGTAGCTAACACTTTTCGCGCGCCAACAGGACTCGGCTCGAGACATTGGATCTTAGCCACAACCAGCTCACGTCTATACGCAACATCGGCTCCCTCTCATCTCTCACAACGGTTGACCTTCGTTATAACAGACTGTATGAGTTCGCTGCGTCAGCGACTCTTTTCAATCTACAATCGCTCAAAGTCTCGAACAATGTATTGCGCAGCCTTGACATCTCGATGTTCCCGTCATTGACGCTCCTTTACGCGGACCAGAACTTTTTGAGTACGATTTCCGGGCTTGCTACATGTCACTCACTGGAAGTCCTATCTGCTCGAGAGCAGATGAGTGGTAGCAATGGCGGTCTATTTGATATTGACTTGGGCTTGACGCAAGACATACGCAAAGTATTTCTTTCCTCAAATAGGCTGGCACCGCGCTGTCTTGCACCATCCAACGCCCTTCTGAGCCTGCAGCTCCTGGACATCGCTTCATGCAGCTTACAAGACCTTCCAGAAGATTTTGCATCAAGCTTCCCCAATGTGGTGGTCTTGAACATGAACTTTAACTCACTTAAGGGAGTCAACGAATTGGTGGGCATGAAATGTCTATCCAGACTGACGATTGCTGGCAACAACATCACCAGACTCAGGCGTCTTTGCCAAGTCCTGGGTCGCATAGGACGGACTAACAAAGGGAGAGTCTGCTCTCTCCAGAAAATTGATACCCGAGGAAACCCGCTTACGTTGCGGTTCTACCCAACTGCAGTCATCAAAAGCGGCACAGCGAACACAAAGAAGCTGAAAATTAGGGAGGACCGCTCCCAGCGCAATGTCAACTCGGACATCCCATCGGCTCTGGCCGAGTTCAAAGATTTCGACCTGAATTCATCGGTTGCTGTGAATGAAGATGATAAGTCGGATGGCATAAAAGAACTCGAAATCCAGGACCCCTATACCCTTCCATTAGCGGACTCAGTGGCAGACCAGAAGCACCTGTCTCACTTGGACGAGGCGACACGATTGCGGCGCAGTATCTTCGAGCTCATGCTTTATGCAGGCAGTGGTGGGTCCATCAAAATCCTGGATGGATTGGAACTACGGCCGTCTCTTGAAGACGGTTCTGACATGGACCGGGCCTGGGCCAAACTCGAGAAGCTTGGTGTGCTCCGGAAGAAGGCGATCACGGCATGAGACCGGCGGCATTAATTTTGCAGGATATGGAGTTTTACTGGCATCGAAGGTGGTTTTGCTTTTCTATTTTATTTTGTGTACACATTTTTTCCCCTCGGTGTCGATCTTCATGTTGGATGGATGGCGTCACACTTGATGTTTTTGACCCAAGAGGCTTGCATACCAGGAGTTGTGTGACTTAAGCATTTGACTTTCGAGCGGACTACCCCTGGGCTTTTGTTGTGCATTGCATTGGTACTTGTTCTAATACAATTCTAATTACTTTCTCTCACCTCACTGCACGGAGGGGAAGTTATTGCTGTGCAATGCGTAGACGAGGACCTTTTACAAGACTTACGTAGCGGATATCTTGATGTTGAAAACTGCCCACTTGCACACTACTGCTAACGTATACGTCCGGTCTAGATAATGTGCACCTTGTAATCTGTGATTATGATTCTGCTTATGCGATCTGAAGCTGCAAAGGTAATTACAGGCCTTCTGTCGGCCGGCCTTAGCAAGCCATTTCCACGTTCAGATAAAGCAGTCGGTCGAGGCCAGTAGCGACACTACGCTTCTGCCTCAATGGTCTTCATCTGGGCGGTAAAGGTCTTCCGGGTCCACTCCACATAGGCCTTCCACTTGTGGTGGTCACCCGCGACCTCGGCACTGGGGAACGCCTTGCTCAACTCGCGGCTGATCTTGAGCACGCCCAGCGAGGCCTCCTGCGCCTTCTCGAGCTCCTGCTTGACGGCATTCTCCTTGGGTTTGAAGGACAGAATGGCCGTGTAACGTTCCGAGAGCGCATCGAGGCGGCGCTGGGTCTCTTCAGGCGCGATGTGGATGAGCTTCGAGGTCATCAGGTTGGAGATGGTGCGGATGTCCTGCTCGTCATCGATGCCAGCGAGGATGCGGTCGAAGAATTCGCCAATGTGGTGCAGGGTGAAGGTTGTGTCGAGGGAAGCGTAGAGCGTTTCATAGGCGGACTTTATTCAAAGGAAAGCTGTCAGTTTGGGTCTGGCTCATGGGAAAGGGGCGGGGTGGAGAGAGAGAGAGAGAGAGAGGTATGGAAGGAGCTGCGTGCGGTTTACCTTGCGGAGTTCCAGGCCGTCGTCGACGCGATGTTTGAAGGGGCCCATTTGCACCTCACGGATGAGTTCAGGCTTGAGTTTGGCGTCATCGAAGACGGCGGGGAGGAGTTCATTCAGGTGGGGAAGGAGGATGTCCATCTTGTTGTGGATGGCGGAATTCAATGTTGTCAGAGCGAGACGATGGTTGCCCAAGTCTGGGTCACTGAGCATGTTGACGAGAAGAGGAACGATGGTGGGTCGGAGGACATCGTTGTAGGTATCTCTGGAGTCGGAGAGAGTGTAACGGAAGGCAGAGATGACAACACCACGGATACTGGCGTCTGAGTTGGAGAAATGATCCTATGTTCATCGTTAGGTCCTGCCACGTTCCGATTTGATGCGGGAAAATTTAGTAGCGGGAGGTTACCTGGAACAGAGGGATGTAGGCACTGGGATCGATAAGGGCCAGGCGACCAACACATTCCGCGCCAACAGCACGGTTGTCTTCCACCTCGGAGACCACCAGCAGTGCCTGCCATAGCTTGGCCGCGGAAGGAGCTAGGTCAGGTCTGACGATCTCAGGATGTTGTAACAATTCTTTCACCGAATGAAGCAACAGGTAGCTCTGCGGGTCGCTCTTTTTCAACCCACCCAGGATGTTAGGTAGGTATGCTTTCACATCGCCCGCCGCCGCATTTCCCAGAGCTGCAGCCGCAGCCAAGCGGACCTTGTCCGATTTGGAATTGAAGTGGCCGATGAAAAGTTCTGGAGTTAGCGAACAGCTAGCGCCCATTCGAAGACCAATTTCGCCCAAAATGGCGAGCGCAAGGCACTTTCGCTGAGCGTCCGGTGCGGTGTGTAATTCGGTCATGAAGTCCTCCATCTTGACACCCAAGTTAGACCCGCCATGCACGAGAAGCGTCCCAATGGCTCGCCCGACAACAGAGGTGTCACCGTTAATGCCAACATCCCGCAAAAGTTTCTTCATCAATGCTGCTCCTGCGCCTGCCTCTCCGATGACTTTCACCACCAGAAGCATGGCCTTGAGTACTGTTCCGACGAGGGGCGAAAGGACAACGGAACAGAGGGCAGAAACCAGATTGTCATTGACTAAGAGCTCGGCGTTGCCAGGTATAAGTTTCCCGAGAATAATAAGTGAGGGAGCGAGAAAATGGAAGTCCTCAGCGCTTATGAGTGGCAGAAGAGAGTCTTCCAGCTCCTTCATGGTGCTAGCGTTATAATGGCCCTTTGTATTAGGATTCATGGCCAGGCTGCGCAGAGCCTCCAGACTGGCTCCCCGAAGAACGCGATCCGACTTCCGCAGCTGTGCTCCGAGCTCTGCTGTGACTTCGCCGACCCACGATGCAGTAACGTCTGCGTCACGGGCGCAGAGAATAGCAACATCATCGACTGCCCGAACTGCTGCAAGGCGTGTGGTCTCATTTCGAAGGCGATCAACCAAAACTGCGAGGCCTTTCGAACGACGGTCAAGGGAGATAAATGTCGAACCATTTTCGCCGGAGGTACGTGCCAGAAGCACGCCAAAGACGTGAATCGCACGTTGCCGAACCTCGAGATCAGCGCTGGTATCAGTGATACGTGCAAGAACCACATCGTACAATCGTTCTAGCTGAGTTGCGAGATCCTGGGTTGTGCTGGCAACTCGAGGAGGCGTAAGTGCTTTCATAATCTGTTCCACGGCACCCAGTGCCTCACTGCTGACTTTGTAATTACGATCATTGACAGCGCCAATAACACCAGGAATCAGGGCGATCAAGAAAGGCAAAAGAGCACCCGACGCGTGTGTTTCGGCAATTGCGGAGATGAGACCGAGGGTTTCAGTCTGAAGAGTACCAGTACTCGCAGAGGCCCCAAGCGAAGTGGAGGAGGTGCTAGAAACGGAAGATTTGAGGACATCGGCTATAGGATCTTCAATCTGTTGAAGATGATCAGTCAAGCCGCCGTAGCGGACCAGTGCTAAGCTTCTGAGTAAGACGATAATCGCCTGCTTCAGGGGCACGGAAGCTTGTTTCCACATCTTGACAACGCTCTGCACAATCGTAGGTACAGTGCGAGACAATTCTGCCTGCGCACCAGACTTAGGGGAAGCCGGAGTGAGAATAGGTGTGCTAACAGCGGAAGAGGTACCAATGCCTGGCTCAAAGTCAATCATGCTTGCATCGCTATCCTGGCGTCTGCGCTTCCTAGAATTTTTCGAGCCACCCACAGCCTCAAGGAAGCCGTTGGCGGTTATGATCATGGAACCTTCACCAGTCTTTCGGATGAGAGCAGTCATAGTAGAAACGACTTCCAGCTTCACACTCTCCTCTCGCTCCTTGTTGAATCGAGCGATAAGAGCCGGGGAAATTTGTTGATACAAGGATGCCTCATCTAGCGCGCGGCTATGACCGAAGGTCGAGATAACGCTGTACAGCAACTTGGCGGCACATCGGCGGACTTTCCAACTCATATCATCAATGTCACTGTATCCTCCTTCTTCCTCAAAGTCCTCAAACTCATCGTCATCCAGATCAGGGTCCTCCGTTACGTCATCTTCGGAGCCGTCGTCCTGGGTGCCACTCATTTCCTCGTCTTCCATTTCTGCCACATTAGGGTCGTATTTGAGGTAGCGTAGGGCGGCGTTGATGGCGAAAGGCATGTAGGGCTGCATTTGGGGACCGCAAGCACTGATCAGCGTTTCCAGCGTGACCAAAGCGGTCTCCCGGAGCTCATCAGCCTGAGGATCGTGCTCGTCATCATCATGAGAGTAAGTCGACATTGTGCTGGTAAGACAAGGAGCGACCGACGATCGAAAAGGCAGGCTATATGAGGTGGACAGGATGTAGCCAAGCTAAGGTGCGGAGAAGGAAGGAGCTGGTGGAGGTCAAAAGCAGTGGCTTTCTGTTTGGAGCTTCCAGCCAGCTGATAAGTCAAGTTACGAGGGGAACGCTGGAACCACCGACCGACAAGCCGAGGAACCCCGCGCTAGCCCCAAAGTGTGCCGGAGACACTCCCCGATTTTCCGCATCGGTCACGTGATGATTCAGCAATCATGTGATCTTCACTGCTGCAAGAAGTCAAAGAGATCGAGGGACGAGGTCGGGCGAGATTGTTGCTTCGAGGCCATTAATGCCTGCAAACCACCTTGCTTGCGAGACTTGGCTCTTTTCTTGCTACTGGCATTTTCCGCGGATTTAACAGCCTTATCTGGATCCGCGAGTGCAGGGGCTGGCTGTCCGGGCAAAGGCCTCGTAGACGTCGAGGATTGAGACGCAACTGCTTTCGGTACCGTAGTCACCGGTACTAGTGGAGTATTGGAGCGAATAGATTCTTTTTTGGAGGGTTTGACGGTGCGTCGACGACAGCGAAGACAGATCAGAACCGTAGCCCCCTCAGCACCCAAGCCTGCAAGCTTCTTTTTCCTCTTAGAGACCTGAACAGTCCTGGTCGACTTGGAGTTTCGGAGGCTCCCACATGCTCCACAAGCAAATTCTTGCTGTCGCTGATTCAAGGGCTTGAACTCGTCGCGAATGATGCTATTGTGAACGGACATCAGATGGGCCGCGGTCGATGGGCTTGCGGCCCCTAAAAAGCTTGCTGAGCTCTTCAGATATTCCAGCCTAGGTGCATGATCACTGAGTGGCATATTTCTGTTTGGAAAGAGGTTGCCTAAGCAATGGACAAGAAATACAAATTCAAGTGAATGGAAAAGGGCGAATTGATAGAGGGTCAATTGTGAAGTGGGAATTGATTGAAATGTGCTCCCCCAGAAAAAGAGGAATTGGCGGATGCAAAGCAAGCAAATCAAACACCCGCACTCGCTCTGCCAGTCCGTTGCTTGTGTTACTTCTTTGGTACTTCCAGTACTTCCAGTACTTCCACCCTCTCTCGACTTTCTTTGCTCTCCCTCAATTCTCGTGCTCGCCCACTCGCTTTCTTTGTTTTGTAGTTTTCTTTCACCTTTTCGACTCCGGTCTCTCACTTCCTAGCTACTTATCTCTCTCGATCTGAATTAGGAGAAGACAAGTCTTCAAAAATTCTTTCTGACAACAAACTACGGGTGTTCGCTTGTTGGATTCTTCGCTTCTTTTCCGCCTGCCTCCAGATCTACTTGGCTACTTTACCATAAGTAGGCCATCCTCCAGTGCGATGGAGGCTCAACAAACCTCTAGTCCTGCTTCTGTCAGGGTCGCTTTTGAAGGCTGTGTAAGTGGTCTATTGCATGGCCCGAGCGCCACTTTTTGAGGCTGCGATATTAATAAACATACTCTTCGCAGGGACATGGCTGCCTCAATGACATATACGCATCAGTTGAGAACGCCGCCACCTTGAAAGGATGGGATGGCGTTGACTTGGTCATCATAGGTGGTGATTTTCAGGTGAGTCTTCCGCGATCGCCTCGCTTGGTCTCAGTAACGATCCTTTCCTCAACTGAATCTGTAGGCTGTCCGCAATGCCAACGATCTTGCCTGCATGTCTGTACCTCAGAAGTACAGGGAGTTGGGCGACTTTCACGAATACTACAGTGGGAAACGCACCGCACCCTATCTGACTATTTTCATCGGAGGTAACCATGAGGCTGGCAATCATCTCTTCGAACTTTACTACGGAGGGTGGGTTGCCCCGAATATTTACTACTTGGGTGCAGCGAACGTTCTTCGGTTCGGCCCCCTCCGCATCGCTGGCATGTCTGGTATCTGGAAGGGCTATGACTACAGAAAGCCGCATTCGGAGAGATTGCCTTATAATCGAGACGATGTTTCAGGCATCTACCACGTGAGAGAGCTTGATGTTCGGAAGCTCCTTCAGGTTCGTACCCAGGTTGACCTGGGCTTATCTCACGATTGGCCTAAGCAGGTTGAACTCTGCGGAGATTCCGAGTATCTCTTTAACACAAAGAGAGGCTTCCGTGAAGACTCACAAAGTGGTAAACTGGGCAACCCTGCCGCCAAGTACGTCCTTGACCGTCTACGTCCGGCCCATTGGTTCTCCGCCCATTTGCATGTGAAGTTTGCCGCCATAGTCGCTCATGGAGATTATATAACCCCTGAACATCCGGCTGCTAAAAGGAAAGCTGAAGCTCCTCTACCCGATCCTCTTCCCGCCCCGGGTGCTCCGCACCATTTTGGCTTGGACGGTGCTCTCCTCACGGCCCTTGCGCTTCCCGATGATAATCCCGAGGCCGAGCGTACTCTTCCAGCTCGACCTGCCGCGGATCAGGAGCCTGCAGACAACCACGAGAGTGCGGAAACAGCAAGCCAACCCTCGGCTGTCGACAAAGTAGATGAAGCCCCATCTGAGAAGGAGATCCCCAACGAACCCAGTGATGACAAGAGTAAGATTTCAGCGTGGAATAATTTCCACACCGTGGCTGCTGAAGCTGAGGCGGCTGAGAACTCTCGATTTCTCGCAGGTCAATCCCTTCAGTATGCAGCTCTAAAACCGAGCGTTTCGCACGATCTCACGTGGAAAAGAATTGAGACGGGCGAGGACGGATCCGGCCGTGTCTACACCGGCATCGAACGCGATAGCGCCAACAAGAAGCTGAAGACCGAACACAAACCCGAAGCCGTGAAGAACTCCGACGAGATCGACCTCGACCTCGACAGTGACTCCGATGCGGAAACGACTCCTCACAGAGTCTCTATTCCCGTGACCGGACAGACCGACGAGCGCTCTTCTAACAAGGCAGTCCCCAGCTACGATGACTCAAAGACAAAAAAGGAGGCTGACCCGGCTTTGCCGGCTAGTGGAACTGACATTTCTGAAGATATTCGCAATCAACTTCCTGCCAGCTTCGCCCGCCCTCAGCCCGAACCTTACCCGTTGAACGGACCGTTGCCTGATGCTATCTTCAACAAGACCACTAACTTCCTGGCACTTGACAAATGTCTTCCTCAGCGCCACTTCCTACAGCTGCTTGAGATCGAAGCCATCTCCGACCAAGAAGGCATCAGTGTTGAACGCCCTTATCGCTTGCAGTACGACAAAGAATGGCTAGCAATTACCCGTGTCTTCGCTGACGACCTTCGACTTGGAGACCCCGCCGCGAAGCCTCCGGCTGACAAGGGCGATCAGGTATATAAGCCGCTGATCGAGGAGGAGGAGAAATGGGTGGACGAGCACGTAGTTCAGACTGGAAAGCTGGATGTCCCCGATAACTTCACCCTAACCGCCCCTGTCTACGATCCAGCTGTCCCGCTTAACACGGAGGAACAGCCCATCGAGTACACTAACCCGCAAACCGCGCAATTCTGCGAGCTGATAGGGATCGAAAACAAGTTCCATATGAGTGACGAGGAACGCCAAACTCGCATGGCCGCAGGTCCTCGACCCAGTGAGTTCAGACCACGGGATCGGGGCCCACGTCGTGGAGGCTTTGGTCGAGGCCGCGGCGGGGGTGGTAGTGGCGGCAGATATCGTGGCGGCGGCGGCCGGGGAGGCGGAGGCGGGCGTGGGCGTGGTGGTGGTGGTGGTGGCCGCGGACTTCCGTACTGAAACTTACGACTTCGTGTTCTCCATATACTCTGGGTTGAAACAAGGACAATCTCGTTTGTGATGCTATTGTCTTTCGGTATCGGGTGTGGTGCAAAGGAAGGCGTATTAGGATGAAGGGTTCTGCTTGACTTACTTTTTACTGGTTGCTCAGTGATTTCTACGGTGTGATGCGTTTGACTTGATAGCTGGGGTCGACCGAACAGCTCTTCGTTTTCACTTTGTCGTTTCGTGTGTAATCTGAAAACAATGCTTGTCACTGGACAAACAAATACTGGCCACATTCTGCTTTTATGAGGCAATCAATTCTCATCGGATTATCTGCACCTTCATCATAGTATCTTCGATTAACTTTTCGAGTCCGAGAACATATGACTATAGATGGATACAAGGCCTCAAAAAGGTCGAACCTCAGAGACCACAAGCCACAAGTCGTCCAAGAATCGAATCCAACGTCAGGCCAACCAGCACAGCAAAGTATCCCATCCCATCAACCTACTCAATCTCCTCAATCCTCGGCCGTAGACTCGCCTCCCTCGTCCCAGCCAAAGGATCAATCCTCAGCCCCGCAATCCGATCTCCCAACTCCATCCTCGGGCCCTCATTATTATTATGATCAGCAGCAGCAGCAGCACCCCTCGACACCGCCCCAATCCCCCACATCAGAGCCTTCTCCAACCACGCCTCCAAACTCTCAACCACGACGCGCACATGGCCCCGGACAATGGGGTCCGTCTCCGCGCTCTCCACAAACGTGAGTGTCCGCAGCATCCGCGGGATATTCCCTATCACGGTCGTCGAGGAACTCCCAAACGCAGCCGCAGAATTCTGCTCGGCCAACGAGAACCCGAACCCCAGTGCGTCGGCACCTTTCTCCTCGCGCACGGTATCCATGGCCTTCAACACATCCGACAGGAGCACCGCGCTGGCGCGGCGCAGGATCGCGCTCTCGGGCTCGGGCTCCATCGTCAACGTGGCCAGCGCGAGGTCGACTGCGGCGCCGAGGATCGATGGCCCCAACCCCAAGATGTTGGTGCGGATGGCGGTGGCGAGGATGGAGAGGGCTGACGCGCGCACGCGGAGATCGTCCGGCTCGGCGTCGGATTTCGAGCCCGCCGACCAGGCGGCGATGATGTTTTCGTGGTGCGCGAGTTGGTCGGCGGTGTGTTTCTCGTCGTCGTCGCCGTCATTGTCTTCGTCAGCAAGAGGGTTGGTGGCGGTGTCGGTGGTAGTGGTTTGGGATGATGGCCCCAGGGACCAGCCGGACGGCATGATGATTTCCTTGGCTTCGCGCTCCTGTTTACGGGCCTCGCGCTCCTTCTTGCGCTGTTCTGCGGCGAGACGTTCGCGACGGGCTTTCTGGGCCTCGGGCTTGTGGGCGCGGCGGCCGGCGACGGTGAGCATCCCTTCGCCGAGGAGGCGGGCGGGTTCGCCAGTGAGGGCTTCGCCGAGGTCCTGGACGGTGCGCAGGAGGGCCTCGCCGATTTTCAGGCGCTGGTCGACGTGCCCGCCGCTGGCTTCGGGGCGGTCGATGTAGCGGTCGACCAGGGTCTTGAGGACGGTGCGTGGGTGGCGCGAGGCGAGGGTGCCGATGAGGTTGATGGCGTTGAGGTAGACGAATTCGTCGTTCGTGAGCGGTTCGTCTGAGGGGTCGGTGAGGATGGAGAGGAGGAGGGTAAGCGTGGAGGGGATGTCGAGGACCGGGGAGGATTTCTTGATCAGGGTGGAGAGGAGGGAGAAGCCCTCGGCTTGAATGGGGGCGAGGTCGGAGTTGAGGTTGGTTAGTGCGCGGCGGTGGGTTTCGAAGTCGGAGATCTCGGAGGAGGTTTTCGCGGTACTGGTGCTATCGCTGGACTGCTCGCTGAGTTGGATCTCGGCGAGCATGGAGGCGGTTGTGCCGGCTTTGGATAGCGAGGGAGGGAGGTAGGGGATGAGTTCGTCGAGTTTGCATTTGATGCTTTCGAGCACTGGTACTGTCTCTGGGGAGGTGGTGAATTCGGGGGATGCGAGGACTGTCGACAACAGACTAAATACGGCGGGCAAGGATTCAGTCGAATCCGATTGCGGGTCTGCTTCTTGTCCGGCTTCTTCGGTCTTAACAATGCTGGCTAGAGACGAAAGAGACATTTTCCCGGATGTCTGATCGGTTCTCTTCTTCTTTCGAGTATATGCTCCGTATAGCTCGCCGTCGATGATCTGTTTGATTAGTTCGAGCACCCTGAGAGGACGACGAGATAGTGTATCCTTGAAATTATCGAGCAGTGTCTCAGCCAGCTTAGCACTAACCAGCTTGTGAATTAAATTGCTGGAGTCTTCGTCCTCTTGTGTAAGTCTCATGCTGGTGAGGATCTCTGGTTCATTCGAGGGCCTTACGAGCCAACGCTCGCTGACATAGAGGAAGATGTCGCCCGTCCTTTCCTCGCTATCAGGATCGGCACCTAAGACACTTAGGAACAGCTTTGCCCGCGACTGCAGGTTGTCCACGAGCCGGATAATGTTACGGCCTATTTCTGCCGAATCACGCTTGACTAGCGATACGGACTTTTGAGGTTGTATGCCATAGGTCCAGGTAGGCCCGCCATCCCAGAGCAGGTTATCGACTAGCTTCTTCAATGGCTCTAGTCCGCCTGACAGACCAAAGTATGCTTGTAAGATAGTTAGCACCTTTTTGTGCAGCACTGTCGCTTGATGTTCTAATGCATAACAAGCCAGGCCCCAGAGGGGAAGAAGGACCGGATGGACGATTCTCTTGACGAGGCCTGGATTCGGAGGCTGGAGGACTAGACTGGTCAGTCTGTCAATTGCCAGCATCAATAGTGCCTCATCCACCAACACCTGTCCTGATGACGTTTGACACTCGTCTCTGCTAGTCAGCCATAGCCTTGAAGATGAGCCGAGGCTGGCGGTGAGCGATTCAAAGATAGGTACTAAGAAGATTGAATGGCCTATCGTTCCACGAGAGCCATACGATCGCTTCGATAAGATACCATTACCGACGACATATGCTGCGGTTTTTCGCAGATCCGGGTCTTCGCCATCTATCAGATTCAACAGCTGCGGAGCGATCGCAGTAAAGTACTCATCCGTATCCATTCCTTGTGGTACAGACGACAGTAGGCGGGATGTTTGCATAATTGCTTGTACAGTGAAATGAGGGCCATTGGACACCTGAGTCTGTGACTCAACCCCAAGGGAGGGTGCAAGCTGAGAAGCTAGAAACATCATGGTCTGTAAGACCCCGTCTGGTCGGAGGGGGATTCGAGATAAGAAACCAGAGACAACTGATTTGAACCATGGGGCTGGCTCCGATTGAAGAAACGGCGAGAGGGTAGAAAGGACAACCGTGCTGGGGGTTCTGCCGTGGCTTAGTAAATATAAATATACGCTCCTGGCAGTAGCTTACTCTTCGATCAGCTTGGTAAGGCCATGACGATAATGTAACTTTTGGTCATCAAGCAACGCTATCGAGTTGTAACCTAGATCCGAAAGCCCACTGATCATATCACTTAGAATACGACCCCGGACTATTGGCTGGATGCTCGGTCGTGAGTCAAATACTATATCTGTAAGTGCTATTATGATCTTCTCGAGAAGAGTTTCGTCCTGCGGCCTCTCGTGCGCAGGAGCTTGCTCTTGCTGGGCAATGACGCCTGCGGGCAAGACCGATATGACTCTTTTCTGAAGCGGGATCGCAACTCCCCGCGAAAGCGAGGGGTAGATACCCTCTAGAGAGATCAAGTCCAGCAGCGCATGGAGGAGCCGCCGTCGCTTGGCATCTTCGAGTGCAGCATCCTCTGCGTCTGCCGAACTGTGGCGGAGGGCCTCGTTATCGGCATCGCTCAGTGGTGTCACAAAGGCGGTATGAACGGAGCTTAGGATCTCCAAGGCCTCGCCAATGACAGTCCTTCGTTTGGACACGTCTTCTCCACATGTCTCTGAGCTGTTGCTGCCTAGCAGAATGTCCAGGAGGGACTTTCCGCGATGTTTTTGGATTTCCTCTTCACACTCGGTTAGCCTCGACATCAAGGGCACGGAAGGGCTATCAGATCTGCGTGCCTCTTTGGAGAACAGGATCCAGAAACTTGGTGGCAGCCGCAAAAGCTTCCTTCACCCGCAAAGATTCTCCCATGGTTCTGGAGACGGGAGAACTGGGGTTGACTGTATTATCATCTCATGGAATTGTTCTTTCTTCCTACCTCATGAGCGAGTGAACCGATGGAGAGATTATCTAAGCGGGCAGGGCGTGACGAGCGGCTTCCGCGTGCTTCCCTGACTAACTGGATCCGGTTAGAGGCCGCCACTGGTGGGTTCTAGATTAATTCTTCACTACCCAAACTAGAACAAGGCTTGACCACATTCACCTTGCAATGATTTCCAGGGACTGTACGGAGGCTGTACTGTATATTCGGCCGGTTCAAGTCTTCTTTCTTCTCCTCTTCTCTTCTTGCCTGGGAGAATCAACCCCGGGCCAGTTAATCAGCAGCGTTTGGGTCAGATTAAGGATTAAGAACGGTTTTATCAACGCAAGGGAAATCTTCTTATCAAGTCACTCCGTCTAGTGGTATTTCGTTCCTGTGTTTTGAGAAGGAAAAAGGAGTAAACTTTACTGTCACCGGCTAGTACGTGAACCATATGCCGACAGGACCACACTGGTATAGCCGAGCTTTTACCAAGAGCGCTAGGCTCAAGCTTGTAAAATTGCTTAATCAGTAGTCAGTGGACTGCGACTAGAATCCTGACTAGATCCAACCAGCTTGAACCAGGTTGAACCAAGCCAAGACCAGGGACTCTTCAGGCGAGCCGAAGGCGCCATCAGGACCCTGAAACGCAAGCCACTGGGCCACTACAGGTAAGACAAGCTACTTATGGCTGTACTGTACCGAAGAATACCCCTATACTGGTCTGCACTGCAATTGATATCAGGGTCGAGTGATTGCAAGGGGGTTCAGCTATGCCGTTAAAGCTTAGCCTTGACTTTATGTAGAGTGAGCACTTGGAGCGAGCCTGGAGAGGTATTCGGAGTTGACAAAAGGGGTATAAGATATTGAGTAGCACTGTGATAGGCTCACCCAGCAGAACCATATAAGACGTCAACATGGCCTTCGATGGTAATGAACAGCACTTAATCATTCACTCCTTCTCTCAATTACTCTCTACCACTTTCGTTCCTTTCGCTTGCTTTTCTTATAGAAACACTTTCCTTAAACCACCATGCCTTCCTTCTCTTGTGGCCTACAGCCTGGCTGCTGGGGCTACTCTTGTGTCCGCTTCACCCATAGAGGCTCGCGGCATTTGCACTTTCACCACCGCTGCTGCTGCGAAGGCGGGTAAGGCCAGCTGCTCGACCATTGTCCTCGAGAACATCGCTGTTCCTGCCGGAACCACGCTGGACTTGACCGGCCTCAAGAGCGGCACTCATGTCACCTTCGAGGGCACCACCACTTTTGGCTATGAGGAAATGGGCGGGTCCATTGATCTCAATGAGTGGCACGGACATCACCGTTACCGGTGCCTCCGGTCATCTCATCAACTGCGATGGCTCCCGCTGGTGGGATGGTAAGGGAACGAGCGGAAAGACCAAACCCAAGTTCTTCTACGCCCACGGGCTGGACTCCTCCTCTATCACTGGACTCGAGATCAAGAAGACCCCTCTCATGGCCTTCAGTATCGAGGCAAACGATATCACCCTCACCGATATTACCATCAACAACGCTGATGGCGACAGCCTTGGTGGCCACAACACCGACGCATTCGACGTGGGCAACTCGGTTGGCGTGAGCATCATCAAGCCCTGGGTCCACAATCAGGACGACTGTCTCGCAATCAACTCCGGAGAAGTATATCAGCCCCTCTCTCCGGCCCCCTTTCTGATCAAGGCAGTTACTAATCCAGGGTCTACTGCTTAGAATATTTACTTCACCGGCGGAACTTGCCTCGGCGGCCACGGCCTCTCTATCGGCTCCCTGGGTGGCCCTTCCGACAACACCGTCAAGAACGTCACGATCGAGCACTCCACTGTGTCCAACTCTGAGAATGCCGTCCGGATCACGACCATCTCCGGCGCCACGGGCTCTGTTTCCGACGTCAAATATACGAACATTATCATGTCCGGTACCACCGACTACAGAGTGGTGTGGCAGCGGTAGCTGCAAGGATTGGGCCTGGACTGATGTCGAGGTTACATGACGGCAAGAAGTCCAGTGCTTGTAAGAATTATCCCTCTGTTGCGTCTTTTTAAGTTAAGGGAGCTTCGTCGGCCTAGCCTGGAGGCTACTTGCTTAGTACACCCCTTTTTCGGTGACTCACTGAGTCTCATCTGTATTTCAAGCCATGTCAGTCATCTACTGTACATACCCCTTTTTGAGTAACCTATCTTCTATAATCATATATTCACAGTATACAATCCGTTTCCTATGACTAACTGAGTGTAGAATTTCAATAGATTTCCCATCTTTCCCAGTCAACCCCAAGGCCAGGATGTTGCCACAACATTGACATAATAGATAATAAGCACCTTCTGAGCAGCTTACGGACTCGACGATCCACAAGATGTGTACTCAGACCAAACTTTGGCTAAGCATTATCCCCAAGGCGCAGACCATACATGTGGGTCATGACTGACCGCAAAAAGTCCCCGCCGCACTACGCGGCACAGGCTACACCAACAACCCGAAAGATCACAGAATAGATTAATTGTCTCACTCCGGCGGAACAATGTCGCTGAAGCCTGAAGTATAGAGTATCATGCGACATTATGGACTACGCTCCTTAAATCAGCGCCAGCGCTAGTCTCAGCTTAGCGTCAAAAGTCAAAGTTAGTTAGAGTGTGCCGAGCCCACTTTGAGTAAGATCGTGTCGATCATGTTCCCTCCATGCAAACTTACATCTACGTACACTAGGATCCAGAGCGATCCTGCTGATATGGAACGATGGCTCCGTCATTCAAGGTAGGCCGCGTAGATCACCATTTTGGGAAGATCGGTATAGCTGCACCCCGATGATACAGCCCTTCCGATCGTGTGAAGACCGTCCTCGAGAACGGATCATTGGACGAGGAGGCATGTTTTCCAGGGCATCGGAGGTAGAGCAGCGGTGTACAGTATAGTTTATTGCCCAATGCTTCACAATGAGAAACGGATAGTAGTACGTACTCGACCATGCCCCCTCCTTTACAGCTCAGCTCAACCTACAATATAAAAAGAGCAAGACAACCCCCCTCCTCTCGTCCTGTCTCACCAGCATTCCTCAATCGCCTCACCTCTTGCAACCTACCTCTTCTTCCTCTCCACCAACACCCCAAACACCTTCGAGCAAACCCACAATGGTCCAACTCCTCACCCTTGGCCTCCTCCTCCTCGGCGCCCTCGCCACCACCACCCAAGCATGCACCTACTGCCAATGCGAATTCACCAACAGCGAGCATTGCTGCGTGTACTCGGTGAGATCCCCACTAACCCACAGCATGCTCACATCAATGAGGGCTTGCTTATTATCGCTAACGCCATTCCGTGGACGCAGGACGCAAGCATCGGAGAGTTGGACTGCACGTCCATCTGTGCCAACGCTCATCGCGCGGACGGGGTCAGCAACTCGGATGGAACGGCCGGCACGGCCTGCAATGCTGGGGGGAAGTATGAGTGTATTAGTGCGTTCACGGCGTTGGATCGGACGCCTTGTTATACGGAGTAGATTTTGAGGGAGCCGGGGGGAAGGGGGTTGGTGGTTGGGTTGGGTTGTGGGGGCGTCTTGGGGATGTGCATAATTGGTATAGAAGAGGAGGAGTGTCAATTTTAAGTTAGACTCGCTTTGTTATTGGTGGGGAGATATTGGGAGCGTCATTGTGTGCTGGGTGAATGTTGCTTTGGGAGTTTAGTGGGTTATCTCTGCCTGCTATGTGGAGGGGTTTGAGAAGTAGGCGATAACTCATTCTTCTTTCGGGACAGTTTACGGGCATGAGAATCACTAAGTATGGGTGGATAACCATCCGGTGGCTTTGATATACAAAAGGTATCCGGTCTGGCTTGTGAAGAAAAGTGCACATTGAGGTGGTGGGAAAGACGGCAATTGATAGGTAGTAGTTTCTAATCTACAGGTGGTGAGAAAGGCATCACTTAATAAGTAGTAGTAGTTTCTAATATACAAGGGGGGTATCTCTATCTTCCGGTGCTTATAGCTATCTACAATATCTGCAGCGGAACAGTCAACGACACTCTGCTTCTCCCCCACGCACCCGGGGCCCGATAACAGATATCGACCCTCAAGGCATACACCCGGGAGATGAAGCAGTGGCTGAATGTTGGGGGTAAGTCGAAATGACCGGGAAGCTCCACGGACACCTGGATTGTGGATCTGAAGCTCGGCGAGGTCTCATCATCTGTGCTCTTCGGCTGCCACTTCAGAGGGCCGGGCTGCATGTCTGCTAACGACACTGGGTGTGTATAATGGTTCTGGTGGCGGCCCCAAGTTACCGGATTGGTCAAGTCGGGAAAGTCTGACCAGGGCTTTGCGCCGACGAGGGTGATCGCTTGGAGTTCGACTTTGATTGCTGACAGTTTGGGCGGAGGAGCACCGGATAGGGCTCTGTAATGCAGGTCGATGGGCACCATCCTGAAAGGAGCCCTTCCTGGTGCTATCGCTGTGGGTTGGACTGTTCGGGCTGACAGAACACCCTGGAGTGCTCTGGGAAAACCCCTTGTGATTGCAACTTCTCGCCGCAGGCAATAGAATTTGCTTTCCCGTGGCACGAGGACCGGCGCTCGCTCCACGCGCAACGGACGAATGTTTATCGGGTGCTCCCATTCCGCAATGGGGGTTGTTGTCCCAGTTTTGGAAGACTTCTTGCTTATTCGGAGAGATATGTGGTAAACAATGGACGCTGTTTCAGGTGCCATATCATCCTTGCCGTGTAATGGCTTCTTCCGGTGGCCTAGTGTTCCAAGACTCGGAGGAAGGGAGACATGTTCTTCATGTACTTGCTCATGACGACAACTATGCTGGCAGGCTTGGAGTGGTAGCGCGCAAGGAACCACAAACTCGAAGGGTAAGCAGTATTCGACTCCGACGTCAAGGACCTCGCCTACTGCTCGTACGGAGGGATCATCGAGTGGGTGGCTCAAGTGCAGAAAAGTGGTTGATGCTATTGGTTGTGGTAACGGCACTGCGTTTTCACTAAGGTCCACCTGTACATTCACCTTGCCTGCTGAACTGTTAGTCACGGGTGCTTGTCAAGACAAATAATGTATAGTACCTTCAAATGCAAGATTGAACTGGAATGAAGAGCTTCTATGGCTGGTGACCAAAACACAGCCTCTAATCGTCTCCCCAACGCTGAAGGTCTGGGAGGGGGTTTCCAAGTGAAACCGAACACGGAAGTTGGATTTGTGAAGCATTGTATTGTTTCATGCTTCTAGTATCTCGAGACATTTTTACATGACTTCAACTGGATCTAGCCCATGTTTTATTGTCTGGATCATTGAAGACTCGGCATATCCATTGAACTTGCCGAACGAAATTCTAGATCATATTGCTCGGCAACTCAACCTTGCTTATAACGTTGCTCGGTTGCTGATATTATTATTATTATTCTGCCGTTGATCTTGAAATCAGTGAGCACCTTGATGATGGTTTGTACCACAGTGACAAATTATGATCAGAGCTCAAAGCAGCCTTGACTTCATGATGAATCTGTTGCGAGAAGTAATATGAACTTGCTGTAGATCTCAGCTGGGGTCGGCTAGTTGCGGATATCGGCCAAAGAACAACTTGCCGACTATCCGCCACAACTCGTTCACTTCACAATTGATATTCACGCTGGGTCATTGAAGCAAGTCAAGTATCCATGCCTGTCGTCAAGAATCCACCGAAAAGGCTCAACAAGAAATCTGTAGCGTATGTTCTGAAGTTCCCCGAATGCAAGTGCGGAGTTTGACCTGATCCGTTTGTCACAGCTGTAATCGCTGTCACTCTCTCAAAGTCAAATGTTCAGGTGAACAGCCTTGCTCAAGATGTCGGCAAGCTGGGTGTGGAGAATCCTGTCAGTATGCCGTCCGCGATAGGAAGCTCAAAGTCCAGGAAAGGTACCTTACCTTTTCCCCTTTCCTTACTTCTTCACTTTCCCCCCTTCAATCACGTCTGATCCTCAACCATTCTGGCCAGTTACATTGATGAGATCCTCTCCGAGAATTCTCAATTGAAAGAGCAACTACGCGCCCTCAGCACACCTCATAGCTCTCCCTCCAGCTCTGTACAACTCCCTGTGCCGTCGTGTGATACATACCCCTCAGTCCAGAACCCACTCATCGGAGATCGCGCCTGGTTCTATCCATACGACTCATCCGCCCCTCCCATCTATATGGGAGAAGCAGCATGCACAGCATTCTCGACGCGATTGCGTCAATTTCTTACAGGAGACCCAAAAACAGCTCACGTCGCGCGAACTCAGTATACGCCTGAGGCTTCCCTACTCGAAGGCGCAAGTCAGTGGCCTAGACTTGCCCAGGCTCGTCTTCTAGTCCGCATCGCCTTTAACCAATTGAGTCGGGTCTACCATCTAGTCCTCCGTAAATCGACCCTCGAGCAGCTGGAGTCTATCTACCAGACTCCTTCACTGCGAGATGATCCCGCCTTAACATGCAAGTTCTTCGGGCTTTTTGCGCTGGGTGAAGTATATTCCTCCCGGTCAAGTGCATCGCCCACCAGCAAAGTCCCAGGAACGAAATACTACGTTCGAGCAATGAGTCTTATACCCACCATGCCGGAGCGGCCAGGGATGATATATGTGGAGAGTCTATTGTTGTTGGTAGGAGGTCTCCTACATTGCTCGTGCGAATGACAATCTAACTGGTCACTAGTCTTTATACTCCTACTTCCTTAACCGAAGGCATTCTGGGTACATGTTGATAGGCAGCGCGATGCCTTTAGGTCTAGTTCTTGGACTCAACCATAATATCCCCCTACAACAGTGTGCGAATGCTATAGAACGTGAACACCGAGTACGACTTTGGTGGGCAATTTACGTGTTTGATCGGATGTTTACATCCAAAATCGGGTTTCCGTTGCAGATCCGCGACGAAGACATTCATGTCGACTTGCCAGCAGAGGTTGCTGATCCCACTGCTCAGGAGCAGTTCTCGGATACCGCATACCTAGTGGCCAGCATTCGACTGTCTCGCATTATAGGACAGACGATCGACAAGATTTATGGCAGGGAGCACCACATAGAGCCATTCTTGCAGCGAGAGCAGCAGTTACTACTTGCTCTACAAGATTGGCTGAAATCGCTCCCAGAACATGTACGTTTACGTCAGGAGGACAGCGCACCCCCCAAGCACATTGTCTCCCTGCATCTACAATTCAATCAGGTAAGCATCTGCCTTTCTTTGTGTGAATCACGCTTTCTCATCACAGGCATCAGTGTGTCATCCTAGCCACCCATCCAATTCTACTTCACGCTCTTTTCCAGAGTAGCCATCGAGGACCCTCTGAAGACCTTCCACAGCCCGTGATTACAATCAGCGAAGCATGCATTCACGCTGCGCGGCACTCACACTCTTTGATCATTGAGGAATGGGTTAATGGCTCCTTGCCAATGTATGGCTACTTTTATGCCCAGTATTTGTTCTCCTCATGCATCGCGTTGGTGATCTCCGGGCTCCTCCCCTCTATCGGAAACCCTGCGGATCTAGAGGCCTTGGAAACGGCAACCGAGATCTTACACCGAATGAGCGACCAAGGCAATCTCGCCGCTTCAGAGTTCCATGAAAACCTTAAACGCGTCAAGCAGGCGTTACCCACCAATTCGGACGATGCACGCGCGGGACAAGAGCCCTGTAGCCATACATCAAGACTGTCTATTCCATCAGTCCAAGCTATAGTCGCAGACCCGGAACTAGAGAGTCATAATGACGGAGTGTTGCCTCCCGCAAATTATACTACGGAAATGGCATTCCTGGAGCCAACGATGCAGGACTTCCTTGGCACGTCGGATTACGATATAGATCTTGTCAACCCAAATGATCTGCTGATAAACGGCACAGAGGACTTCGATATGTGGCCTGGAGCTCTGTGGGCTTCCTGAGAAAATGTCTACCTAATTCTCAAACGCTTTGCTTATCGAGAAGTACTACCACTGCGTATGCTGAAGAAACGTCATCATCCGCTGATGGCTTGTTTCCTTTTGACCCAGCCTGAAATGAAATACAAGGACAAAAAAGCAAGAAGAAAGAGGATTCAAGACAACCATCTGTTGTAACAGTCTCGACGACCAATGCCCATCAGGCAGTGCCGCGCACGTTTTAAGGTATAGTTATAGTGCGCAGACAGGATCAGCTCTCGCGATACCTATTCTGATCAGCAAGGGTTCGGTGTGTCTGACTCCAGGCGTAAGTTAGCCCTGATCAATGACATATTAGACGCAAACACGTTATCTTCAACCCCGCATCTGATACAAGCTGGGCACAGATCGACAATAAGCAAATACAGAGAGGGTAGGGGTTTCTTCCCCACAATCTTCATTGCTTTGTACAGTCCTGTTCATCTCAGATACTCATTCATTTCTTCATCTCTCTATCTCTATTTCATCATGGCACTGCGTTTGCCTCCAAAATACGTTTTCGCCTCGGTCCTTGTCGCCCTTGGTGGTTTCTCCAACGGCTATGACACGGGCTCGATTGGCGCGCTGCTTTCCATGGCACAGTTCAGCCAATCGATAGGCCCACTGTCCCCGTTCCTGTTAGGATTTACGGTCGCGCTCATGATGCTGGCGGGTGTCCTTCCATCTCTTATAGCCGGTCATATGGCGGACCGATCGGGTCGATTGCGAATAATCTTGCTCGGTGCGGCGTTGTTTGCGGTCGGGTCACTTCTTCAGGGCATGGCACCACGGCTGGCGCTCTTCATGGCCGGCCGAGCACTAGCTGGGGCCGGTCAAGGCATCTTCCTCGGACCCATGAGCGTCTACATATGTGAGATCGCCCCCTTTCGATTCCGCGGCGCTCTCGCGGGACTACCGCAGTTTTTTGCCGTAACGGGCACCTGCGCTGGCTACTTCACCTGCTACGCTACCGTTGCTATTCCTTCTAGTATAGCCTGGCGATTGCCGCTGCTTGCTCAATGCATTTTTGCCTCTTGCCTGATTATCAGCTGCCTTACTCTACCCGAGTCCCCCCGCTGGCTGATCCTCCACAGCCGACGAACTGAGGCTCGACGCTCCTTGCAGCGTCTACAGTTTCCTTTGGACGAAGTCGAAAGCAACTTCACTGCTACCGAGCACTTCTCCAATCTGTCGCCCTGGCAGAGTTTCGTGCTGCTGTTCTCTCGAGCGTATCGACCACGCACTGTGTTGGGACTATTTGTCTTGGGAATGGTACAGCTTTCGGGTATAGACGGGGTTCTGTATGTGAGTTCTCGGTCTCTTCAATGGAGACAGATCTTTGCGCTTCCCTTGCAGCCACGTAAGTGACTAACAAGAACCCAGTACGCGCCCACCCTGTTCGCCCAGGCCGGCCTATCTTCCTCGACCGCGTCATTTCTAGCCTCCGGGGTATCTGCGATCCTTATGCTGGCTGTCTCTATTCCTGCCTTCCTGCTGGCAGATCGCTGGGGTCGTCGTACATCGGCCATAACGGGAGGGCTTGTTCTCGCGACGTGCATGCTCCTCATCGGAGGCCTGTATGCTGCTGGTTTGGTACATCAGACCGGTGCGGCGCGGTGGGTGGTCATCACGGCAGTTTATGTGTTCGGACTAGCATATTCAGTCAGCTGGGCAATCATGAGCAAGATCTACGCCAGCGAAATCCAACCAGCCCATGTGCGCGCGTCGGCCAATTGCGTGGCGCAAGCGTTGGCTTTTGTAAGATTTCCCCCTTCCTTTCTGTCTTTCTTAAGGGGATCTGTAACTCATGAAACGCGTGCGTATTAGTTCACGAATTGGTTGGTCGCTATTATCACTCCAATTATTCTGGATAAATCGCCCTTCGGCGTGTATTTGCTATTCGGTGGCTTGGCGCTAGGCACCGTCGCCTTCCTGGCGGCTTATATGCCTGAAACCCGCGGCCGCTCTCTGGAGGAAATCCAGGTCGCCTTCCAACAGCCAAGTCTGCAACTGAGGGACTTGAAGCGATATGTGCGGGAGCTTGTCACCTTGCGGGCTCGCAGCAACAACTAGGCATTGTGGACGCCCTGGGTGGAAACAAGTGTTGTCGGACACGCATGAGAAAATATGGCCGTGGAGCCTTCAGGGTACTTTGAGTGGGCCTCGTCCTCAAATGCCACAGCAAAGCATCCGCTTAGGCCAGCAATGTCAGAGTGAGCCGGTTGTCGAAACGATGGATAATTTTTTTATTAATCTTTAGATTAACTTTGAACTCTCTCGGTTAATGTCAGAATGAGGGGTCCTGTTTCTGCTGCGTCCCGGGTGAATGTCGGAGGAAATGATGCGACTACCGGGCGCAGAAGATGCGTTGCTAGCTCGACCATGCTGCAGCTGAGCTCAGGATGACGATGACCGTCACACAGGCTGAGGAAATGAAGCGTAAAGTCGTGAATTCAATGCAGTTTGGTGAATTCAAGCCAAGCTCCGCAGAATTATCTCAGTCGTGCAAATTTCAGGCTGCTCTCATTTCTTGCTTGTCTTAAGCGAAGGCTTCCATCCCGGGAAAGAGGTGTGGGGGTGGCATGATTCAAAATGAAAGTGCGGATCAATCTTAAATGATGGCAGTCAGTGGTTCGAAGAATTTATCCACAAATTAACTGGAACTCTCCGGTGGCACCCCACAGTCCAGCCATCCGCGAAGCTTGGACTGATTGGAGTTCTGGGTCCAGGGTCCTTCCGTCATGGCGAGGTACCACATCGCTCCATTACCGTTGCGATGATCCCAATGAAGGGAGGGATCTCGATACCACACACCAGAAATCCGTTCCTGCATGGGAGTACCCATACACAGGTACGACGGCCAGATTATCACCACCCGAAAAAGACGAATGCAGAGGGGAAGATAAAGAGGAAATTGGTAAAAGTTGGAAGGGAAGCCTGGAGGAAGAAGATGCGGAGAAGAATGAGACCCCCGCAGCAAACCATTAGCGGGTCTAACCCAACGGGGCACTGCCCCTGTGGAGGATCGTCAGGCCGCTTTCCCCGTTAGTCTCTTGCTCTTCTTCCATCATCACTCCATCTTCTCGCTAGACTTAGTTGGCCACCGTTGATTGCCTGTATGCCTGTCTCTAGTACCTTTCGTTCTAATATGCGAGTCCCACTTCCCCTCTCTTCGACCTCGCGCCATATGATGTCAATGCGGTTACGTTCACAAACGAGGGTCGCGGCCCGGCTAAGATCCCAACGATTTTGGCCAGTATTCAGCCTACACGAGAGGGGTTTGCCGGAGGCAAGCAAAGGGGGGGATAAAATGCGTCACTTGCCCCCCCCCCTGTTTTGCGGGGATGAATTCTACTCTGGACCACATTGGGTACGGTAGTACAGTACCAATTGCTCTGGGTCGGTACGGCTTTTGCGGCAAGCTCTATCTAACCCAACATGAGGTTCTTACCAGTCTGTGGTGCTGCCTTGCTGGCGGTGCACGCAGCTGGCGCAGCGGTCAAGCATCGCTTCAATGGCTTTACTCTCACCGAGCATCCTGACGCAGCGAAGAGGGATTTGTCTCAGAAATATGTACGTTGCTCAGCTAGAGACGAGACAGACAATCGACCTTGACTGACTGAGGGGAACAAAAGGTCACATGGGATGACAAGTCACTTTTCATCAATGGGGAGAGAATCATGATCTTCAGCGGAGAAGTTCATCCATACCGGTCGGTCATTCCACGGCTCATCTTCCGTATCGTTTCTAACGTGTCGAAAACAGAATCCCAGTTTCCACCCTGTACATCGATATTTTCCAGAAGATCAAGGCTCTCGGCTTCAACACGGTTTCCTTCTACGTCGACTGGGCTCTTCTGGAAGGCAAGCCGGGCGAATACAGGGCGGACGGCGTTTTCGCGCTCGAACCCTTCTTCGAAGCCGCTGCTGAGGCTGGCATCTACCTTCTCGCCCGTCCAGGACCATACATCAATGCCGAGGTTTCTGGAGGAGGTTTCCCCGGTTGGCTGCAGAGAGTCGATGGAATCCTTCGTTCTAGTGACAAGCCATACCTTGAAGCTACTGACAAGTATGAATTGCCTTTTGGTCCCCTTGCACAGCAGCATTTCTGACAGTTATTAGCTACGTCGCGCACGTCGCCGCAACCATTGCCAAGTACCAGATCACTAACGGCGGTCCTATCATCCTCTACCAGCCTGAGAACGAATACTCTGGCTCTTCGGGCAATGTCACGTTTCCTGATCCCGTTTACATGCAATACGTCCTTGACCAGGCTCGTAATGCGGGCATCGTGGTGCCTTTCATCAGCAACGATGCCTCTGCCAGTGGGCACAACGCCCCGGGAACCGGCGAGGGCTCGGTGAATATCTATGGTCATGACAGCTACCCGTAAGTTAAAGCCCTCTTCTGTGCTAAGCTATTACTAACTTGCTTAGGCTTGGGTTTGATTGTGTATGTACATGCGCTGTGGTATTTGGTTCTATGCTAATATCGCTTAGGCAAACCCTTCCACTTGGCCCGCTGGCAACTTGCCCACCAACTTCCGCACCCTTCATCTTGAACAGAGTCCTACCACTCCGTACTCGATCGTTGAGGTATGTTGTTTACTGCTATCTTGTGTTCTAGATCTAACCAGTAGTAGTTCCAAGCTGGCGCGTTTGACCCATGGGGCGGTCCTGGATTTGCCAAATGTGCTGCGTTAGTCAACCACGAGTTTGAACGAGTCTTCTACAAGAACGACTTTAGCTTCGGCATTGCTATCCTCAACCTGTACATGGTGAGCTTTCTACACACTTCTCTCGGGTTTGCATGCAAACTAATGATCAAAGACTTTTGGAGGAACCAACTGGGGCAACCTGGGTTACGCAAATGGCTACACTTCCTACGACTATGGCTCGCCGTTGACCGAATCTCGCAACCTGACCAGGGAGAAGTACAGTGAGCTGAAGCTCCTTGGTAACTTTGCCAAGGCCTCGCCAGGTTACCTCCTTGCCACTCCAGGAAACTTGACCACTTCGGGCTATGCCGATACTTCCGACATTACCGTCACTCCCTTGCTCGGGAGCAACAATACTGGCTCTTTCTTTGTTGTCAGACACTCGGACTACACCAGCCAGGCCTCTACCTCCTACAAGCTGAAGGTTCCAACCAGTGCTGGTAGTCTGACAATTCCTCAGCTGGGAGGCAGCCTGAGCCTCAACGGACGCGATTCTAAAATCCACGTTGTCGACTATGATGTCTCCGGAACAAACATCTTGTACTCAACTGCTGAGGTTTTCACCTGGAAGAAGTTCTCTGACGGGAAGGTCCTCGTTCTGTACGGAGGAGCTGATGAGCACCATGAGCTCGCGATCACTACGAAGTCAAACGTGACTATTGTCGAAGGCAAGGCATCTGCCATCTCATCCAAGCAGACTGGAAAGTCTCTTGTGATTGGCTGGGATGTCTCCTCTACTCGTCAGATCATCAAGGTTGGAGACTTGCGGATCCATCTCCTAGGTAAGACTTTATATCTCATGATTAGGTCAATAGATCTGACTAGGAATAGATCGGAACTCTGCGTACAACTACTGGGTACCGCAAGTCGGTGAAGATAGTACATCAACGGAGTTCAGCACCCAGGCTGCAGTTGCATCATCCATTATTGTCAAGGCAGGCTACCTCGTGCGGACTGCCTATGTCAAGGGCAACGGCCTTTACCTCACTGCCGATTTCAACGCCACCACCCCCATCGAAGTCTTTGGTGCTCCGGCCACCACTCGCAACCTCTACATCAATGGAGAGAAGACCAGTCACACGGTTGCAAACAACGGGGCTTGGACGACGGAGGTCAAATACAGCGCTCCCAAGATCTCGCTTCCGAGCTTGAAGGGCCTGAGCTGGAAGTACTTGGACACACTCCCTGAGATCCAATCCTCGTACGATGACTCTCTCTGGACAGCCGCCGATCTTGCCGCGACCAAGAACACTTTCCGCCCCTTGACCACTCCGACTTCGCTATACTCGTCCGACTATGGCTTCCACACTGGCTACTTGATCTACCGTGGTCGTTTCGTCGCTACTGGAGATGAGACCACCTTTACTGTCGATACTCAGGGTGGTACTGCATTTGGAAGCTCCATCTGGCTCAACGATACCTTCCTTGGCTCTTTCACCGGTCTCTTTATCTACGCTGACTACAATCAAACCGTTACTCTTCCGAAGTTGAAGTCCGGCAAGGAATACGTCTTCACGGTGGTCGTCGATAACCTTGGTCTGGACGAGGACTGGACCGTCGGTTCAGAACTCATGAAGGCGCCCCGTGGTATCCTCAACTATGATCTTGCCGGCCACGACGCTAGCGACATCTCCTGGAAGTTGACGGGCAACCTCGGCGGCGAAGACTACCAGGATAAGACCCGCGGTCCTCTCAACGAGGGTGGTCTCTACGCCGAACGCCAGGGCTACCACCAGCCTCAACCTCCCAGCCAGAAATGGAAGTCCGCCAGTCCTCTCGACGGTCTTTCCAAGCCTGGCATCGGGTTCTACAGTGCTGAGTTCGAGCTCGACCTGCCGACTGGATGGGACGTGCCGCTGTTCTTCAACTTCGCCAACAGCACTACTCCCGACGCGTATCGTGCGCAGCTGTATGTGAACGGATACCAGTACGGTAAGTATGTGAGCAACATCGGACCCCAGACGAGCTTCCCAGTTCCCCAGGGTATTTTGAACTACCAAGGAACGAACTGGATCGCACTCAGTGTGTGGGCCCAAAATGAGGGTGGCGCCAAGGTGGAGGGCCTGGAGTTGAGCTACGAGACGCCTGTCTTGACGGCACTGAAGGGAGTCAAGTCAGTGGATCAGCCCAAGTACAAGGCTCGGAAGGGGGCGTACTAGTTGGAGGTAAGGGAGTTTAGTATTTACCCACGTATATAGTTGAATTGAGATGATGAATGCGCTTGGGTAGTAGGCACGCAATTTGCCAATGTTTTGTGATGCTGGGAGATAGTCGAGTCACTTCAAAAGAGAGCAAGTTTGTGGTCCATGACCGAATCGTGATCTCGAGAAACGGATGCAAAAAACGGGAGGTTCCCAAAAAGGAAATCTGAATGCATCATCCGTGAATCGAACACGGGCCTCATCGATGGCAACGATGAATTCTACCACTAGACCAATGATGCTACTTGTTGGTGATGGTTTATATTATTGTATCATAATCATTTTTCTTTACGTAGGCCAATATCCTGCCACCACCTCTTCTACTCCAAAGACTACGCAACAACTATCCAACCCATTGCTAAGCACAACATCAGCCAATACAGTCCTTCTGGCTAGCTTGAACTCCCTATTACACAGTCTATCTGAGTCGTGCTCTTACCTGGCTGCTCATATGGATTACTGGGACCTTGAGTTACAGGTGTAGAATCTTCAGTCCATTCGATCATGCTATATATTCCCTCGGCTATCAGCGGTGCTCACCAAATCATTAGCCGGAGCACAGCCCACCAAGGACCAGAGGAGAACCAACAAACTTGAAGATCAGGCTCGTATGCGCACTACTCGTCCCGACATAGAGCTACATGAGCCTTCAAGACCCGAGTTTGACGAATTTGATACTTGCAAAAGCCTTATCGAATTTCAAAATCATCAAGTACGCAAAAGTCAACATGGACGGTCAACACAGAGAAATAACATCGAGCTTCAGCCTCAAGTTCGACTCAGTTCCAAAGAAAGATACAATAAGCATCCAGACAACGAAGTCCTGTCTCGCCGGTAAGTGATGAAATCTCCAAAGTATGCAAATCCACGACACCCCCTAAATACACGGGTACAATAAATTCAGAGATATGGCGTATCCTCCATGGTCTCCCACCTTCCTTCACCGCACGCTTTCGCCAGAAACACTGGATCTTTCCCGCAATGAAGGAAGGAGGAACCAGCCGCATCAGACTGCATCGTTGAACTTCCAGTCATTCTCGTGTTGGCGTCGGAAATCGAGGACTTCCTGTCTGATCCGCTCCAGATGGTACGCCTCGGGCTGGTACCTCCCACCGGACCGAAGCTCTTGCTGGCGAAGGTGGCTGCTAACCATACTACCCACGGCGAGGTGACTCCGGAAAGGTTGGCCCCAGAGGTGGGAAGACGGATGGGCTTGGGGAGCCGGTTGAGGTCGCTGTTCTACTACAAGAGGGCTGATTAGTCAAAATCTACCCAACCGGGGTAAGGCCCAGAGGGACGGACGGGGAAGAATGGAAGCCATCACCTGTAGGGGCGGGACTATGGGGCGGGCCGCCCATGAACGGACCACCCCGCGGAGTGGCCACGGGCGACTCGGGAGATTCTGGAGGATCCCGGGCACGGGTATGGTGACGGCCTGTAAACATTCCAAAAAGCCCACCACCCTGAGAGCGGCGGGGGCTCCGGGGAGCCTCAGGAACGCTCGCGGGAGGGGGAACATGACCACGATCCGGAAAGGCGGGGCCGATGTATTCGGCGCTTCCAGGAGGGAGGTTCTCCGAGCGCTCCATGATCCGCGCGAACGCCTCAGCCCTGGGATTAGCAGCCGGACCCTTACACCCGCAGGTCCTCCAAACTCTACCACAGAAGTAGCAGAATTCGACGCCACAAAGGCACCTAAAAGGGGGCACGTTCTGTTTTAGTATCGGAGCTGCGGGAAAACCGAGGGGATTTTAGAGAGGTTTTGACTAACGCCACATGTTGGCATCCGGAATGAAGCTCCACGAGTCGCCTACAACGAGGACAAGTTTGCCATCCGTATCTCCTCGCGGCGCTCATCTGTCGGTTGTAGTCGGTGTTGTCTGGGCAGAATCCCGTGTGAAACGGTTCCTTGCAGATTGCACACGTCTTGTGGCCACAGCTGGGACAATTTGCCGTGTTGTTGGCGATCCATGTTGAGGGGATGAAGGCAGAACACCGTCCACGCGAGCAGTATACTTTGTTCGGAGTCTCGAACTCAACCTTTTTCTTCCCGTATTGCCGGAGGGTCTCAGCTGTGAGGTGCTTGCCCACAGCGGCTATGTCAAAGGGCCGTCCACAGCATCTTGGAGGAAACCGGCCCCCTTCTGTTAGTGAGGACTTGAAGTAGCGTTCTAGGCAAGATGAGCAGTAGTCATGCGAACAGTGCGAGCGTGCCACGTTGGCCCGGCTTATGTCTTCCGTGCAGCCAGTACATCGACGAGCTGGTGTCATTGGGTATCTTTTCAGTCTCTGGCGGACTGAGTTAGCATGTGTTGGGGCTGGGGACTGGAAGTCAGCTTGTCTGCTGCTGATGGCTGTGTTGTTTTCGATGTCGTTATGGACGAGTAGGATGAGAAGGAGGAAGAGAAAGGAAAAGAGAGAGCGGAAGAAGAAGACGAGGAGGAGGAGGAGGAGGAGGAGGAGGAGGAGGAGGAAGAAGAAGAAGAAGAGCAAGAAGGAAAGGGAGGACCTGCAGGTGGGGGTTGGGGCAAGGCGATTCATTCACAGTTCTTGATAGATCTCTTTCTTTGCATGTTGCATTTGGATTCTTTGTCGATGTGAGAGTGTGTCAGAGGGTCCCCGGCACGCAATGTGGGTGGGTGATAAACACTGCATGACTGGGCCTGTTTGCACCTCGATCCTAAGACGGCAGTCATGATGAACACATCCGCGCAGGCATTCACTTCCCACACATCACTACACCGGAACTTTACTTCCTCCTATCCTACTCAGCCACCTGTTCGCTCTAGGGTTCAAAGTTTTGTGTTCTATTGAACTCCCGCAACGCTCAGTTTTACGGAGAAACATTCCGGTTTTAATCTTCCTAGCCATCGGTCTGCCCAGCCACGGATGTGTTCAGGAAAGACCATCGATTTCATCTACAGAGTCGGCTTCCTCTTGGTTCTCTCTTGCTTCTACAGATCCTCCCAGTAATGTCGTCCCAGCCCATGGAGAAGTCCTCGTCATCTGACGGGACCGGCGCCTTTACTCCGGCATCCTCTACAGCAACCACTATTCCGATGGATCTGAAGAAGGTGAAGATACTATTTGGAAAATGCACGGTCCAGGGTTCAACCAAAGACTACGTGTGTACTTGTAAGATGGGCATAAACGAGCCCTTTGTATCTGCTATCGACCAAGAAGCGTCATGCACTGAATGCCATCACTCACTCAGCAAGCACCTGGAATACACTGAAAGTAAGTTACTCAGAAAACCGTTTACAGACCTGCCCGTTAAGTGTCTTTCATAAATTCAGCCAAGAAACAAGCCGCTATGCCACCAAAGCCGGACATACACAAAGGACCTGAGATCTGTCCACGAATTGACACGCTGCTTGGGATAGCACAAGAGCTCGACACAAAACATGTTGTCTATGTACAAGGCTCACCCGTGTCCGGCAAGACAACCCTTGCTCTTTTGCTATGGGACTTCCTTCGCCAGACACGCAAGGTCATCTTCGTGAAAGGTTGGAAAAGAAAGGGCAGCTCATTGAACTACCTGATCCAAGCAGCCTATGCGCAGGGCCTGAGTCAGGACGAGGTGCACGGTGATCTTCACAGTGATCACAACAGCGGACTGGTTTTCATTTTGGATGACGCACACGAGACCTGCGGTGATTTCGACTTTTGGTCCGAGATTGTCGATGCCCGATTCGGCAAGCAGCATGGCCCTCGGTTCTGTTTGTTCTTCGCGCACGAGTCTTTGAGGACTGGGTCCCTCGAGGCGCGCTTCAGCAGACATCAGCCTGTCTTCAAACCATCGCGCACAGTCACCCTACTGCCCTACTGGCCGAGCTCCATGTATTCCGTCTTCTACACCCAATCCGAGCTACAGGATGTGGTCAAGAGGTACAGTGCTACGACCGGCTGCCCTGAACTGTCCCAGAATGGTCGGGAGTGTTTGATGGCACTGACAGACGGACACCCTGGAATGGTCGATGCCCTGCTGGCATATATACGCCAGGTGAGTCAAAGCCCAATTGAAACTCCCTTCGTTCTCCTCTAACCCTCAACAGTACGCAGGAAGAGACTTCCAACAATACATCAACAAAGATATGTTGTCGCCCCCCACCGATGAGTTCCGCGAGTTCCTGAGCAGCAACGACGCCCTCGAATTTATCCGATATCAACCCGCCGGGAAGAGCCTGCCATCAAAGTACATGACCAACGGGGTCCTAACCCAACCCATGATCGACATATTGCTCCGGGTCCTCCGCCAGGGCAACATCCGCTTCAACCACAAGGACCAAGACCTGAAGCTCTGCGTCAAATACGGATTCCTGTATACCTTCCTCGACTTCGCCAACAAGGTATTCTGCGTTCTCCCCTCCAACCTTCATGCCCGGTGAGCCCAGCCATACCCCTCGAAACCCTCCTTACCCCCCCCAAATCACTACTAACCCAACCATCACAGCTTCCTCGAACACGAACACAGCGGCATCTCCGAACCCAGCTTCCAAGGCGTCGGTGGTGGCCCAGAGATCCGGGAATTCTGCATCCGCGTCCTGCAGTCCCTGCCCCCGGAATCCCTGCAGAATACCTTCGCCAGCCGGCGGGGTCCCGCGGGTCGCGTCCGGGCCCGGGCCGACCTCTTCCAGGACGAGTTCTACCAGAGCTGCTGGAGCCACAACATCTTCGGCGGGACGGTCACGCGCGACTGGACGCGCACCGCGAGCCCGCGCACGGCGATCGAGGTGCCCGCGGTGGGCTGGCGCATCGAGCTGCTGCACGGGTACGCGGCGAGTTTTGATCTGCGCGCGATCGCCCGCGAGTGTGCGGATCTGGTGGCGCGGGGTAAGGCGCGGCATTGGGTGGTGCTGTTTTGTGCGGGGGAGCAGGTGAGATTGCAAGGTATGGATGACCCAGCGGGTTTTTGGTGTTGGGGCAGGCATGCGGGCTAACTTTTCGAGCAGGGACTTGTGAGAATCTGCTGCATATTGTGTTCAAGGATAATTTCGCCAAGTTCACGGTCAAGGCGTCGGGGAGTCGGTTGGAGTTTAGTCTGGGGCAGCTTTGATGGGGTTGAGGATTACTTGGATCTTGCTGCTCTTGCTTGAAGGTCGCCGGGGCTAGTGTGCGATGACAAGGTCACTACAGGTGTTCGTGGGTGTAGTTGGAATGGCTGACAGGGGGAAGTGTAAGAATAGAGTGAAGAACATCTAAAGCATAATTGATCTTCAGTAATCTGGATTGATGACTGCGTTTACGTCCGAGATTCGTTGCAGTAGAGTAATGCAGCCTAAAGCTACTCAAAGATTAGGTCATATTATCCTGTCAACTACGGAGTAGACTAGGTCGGGCATCTCGATCAGCGGATAAAATGAGAAAGAGCGTAACTACGTGCAATCTACGCGAGACCATCATGTCCCTGGCTTCAGCTCCAGTCTTTGGGGACTGTCTCTTACCTCCTCTGCTTAGGTGCTATCCTACGCAGAGGAGCCGTGCAATGAGGAGCCATTCCATGAGAGGCCGTCCCATGAGGAGTCGCCCTATACACAGGAGCCCTCGCACGCACAGCAGTCACCCCGTGCACTGCCGCGAGATGTCTAGTCAGTTTTGCGTCAGTGGACCACACACTGTGGCAGTGAGAGCAAGGAAGGCCCTTATCATGTTTCGTGTGGTGATGCCGCCATACACTATGCTTGTGCTGGAACACTTTGCAACAAGTCACCCCATCGTGGTTCAGGGTGCAAAGAAACTCTTTTTTCCCAAGCTGCATATAGCTCACTGGGATATTTGTAGGACCAGGCCTTCGGTAACGTCTTTCTCTATGGGCTTGGCGCGGCGTTGACTGCGCCTTTTTCGGTGCCGTGCGTTGGGGCTTGGGGCCACGAGGGAGCCGGTGTTGATGCGGCGGGAGCCGCTGGTGTGCCTGCTGCTGATGCAGCTGCTGATACTGCTGGATCTGGATCCGCCGCTGTTGCTGTATCTGAAGTGGTATTTGCATCTGAATGGAATGCTGCGCCAGCCGCTGATGCTGGGTAGGATGCTGCTGCCACGGAGCTTGATACAACTGAAGCCGCTGGTGATGCTGCTGCTGCTGCTGCTGCTGTTGCTGTATCTGGATTGGATATTGCGCCGGCTGTTGATGCTGGGTTAGCTGCTACTGGTACTGAGCTTGATGCAGCTGACGCTGCTGGTGTTTTTGCTGTACCTGGAGGTGATGCTGCGCCTGCTGCTGAGATAGCTGAGGCTGTTGATGATGATGCAGCTGTATCTGCTGCTGGCGCTGAGGTTGACGGTGCTGCTGTGTTTGAAGATGCTGCTGCACCTGCTGCTGCTGTTGCTGTGGCACCCGAGGAATATACGGCCGCTTCTGCAGCTGCACCTGAGGAATAGATTGCCACTTCTGCTGCGTCAGCTGCGTCAGGTGTATCTGTTGAGAATGCGGCTGGATCTGCTGCAGGTGTAGGTGCTGAGCTAGCTGCTGCTGTGATTGAGGATTATACTGCTGCATCTGCTGTGTGGGCTGCTGCTGCTTCATCTGAGGGTGATGTTGCGTCTGTTGCATCTGCTGCAGCTGGCTTTGAGGTGGAATCCGCGGCAGGTGCAGGTGCTGAGATAGCTGCTGCATCTGAGGTGAAATCTGCGGCAGATGCAGGGGCTGAGGATTATTATGCTGCTGCTGCGGCAGCATCATATCCGGAGGAACCTCAATCTCCTGCAAATCCTGCTCCCATGACTCCCGAAGGCAATCGAGCACAGCGCGACGCTCTGCCTCCTCAAGGTCAGTGTCAAGATCCCCCTCGAAGCCGCAGTGAAGACACCCCAAGAACCACCGAAGGCTACCCTGCTCGCTCGGTTCAGCAAACACCTTCTTGAGACACTCATAGTGGTAGACCGCCCGACATTCGGGCCGTGAGCAGCGGTAGATCTGCCTGCTGGGCCCACTTGGCGGATGCCAGGCAGAACACAACTCACAATGTTGAAAGTCTTCGACATCGTGAATACTTGCCAGAAAGCTGGGGATGGCCTCATCGAAGGCCGCCCACTGCTCGAGGGTAGGTTCTTGTCCGGGGAAGAGCATGGGAAGGGAGTTTGCGCTCTCGCGGGCGCCTGGGTGAGTGGGTGCGTTGGCCATGATGGATCAGCTTGAGGTGAGATGGAAGGTTAGTGGGGGATGAGAATGGGAGTTCTGTGGTGCTGGAGGTTAGTACTACTTGAGCGCTTACTCTCGTGTGTGTGTTTGAGCAAGAACTAGGTTGTTTTGACAGGTATGGTGGATGGATGGAGGAAGGAAGGAGGAAAGCGGGAGGTGGAAGGTAAGGACGACTTCCTTTAAGCTGGAGCTTAATGCTTTGGGGCCAGATTGAGGGAAGTGGGCCGACGACCACTCCGGGAGGACCTTTCACCACCTGCAAGTCCTCCGGTTCCTGCTGGACTACATAGGAGAGGATCCTTGGTCTGTTTCAATCAGAAGTGCCATTCTTCGCTACGAACATTTTTTAACGACGATCTCCTGGATTAGGATGAACCATCGTCTTTCCAGACTCATTGTCTTCTCAAGTCCCAAGTTCCACCTTCGCCTGCTTACATCTTGTCTGCTAACTGGCTGAGCGATATCAGGAGCAGTTGAAGTTGACGCCGTGTGAGCTAATGGCTATCTCTCGGTTGTGCATCAGATATCATTTCGAAGACTACTTTCCAATCGCAATCCATACGTTGATGAATCGACCGAGGCGACCTCGTCCTGTTTGCGACACCCTATTATGAGCTGTATAAGCTATACTCGAGGTCTGTCCTAAGGGACAGCGTGGCATGGGCTGCAGCATAGGCTGTGACATAGGCTGTTGTGTCATCGGCGTTGCGCCGGTAGCAAACGCAGCTGGGTCGGATCCAGTGAAGTGCTGGCTGCTATTCATGCTATGCGCGTGCTCTCCAGCCCAGTGCTAAGAGTCACTGGAAGCTTGTTCTGTCTTTTTTGATAGCAGAGAAGCTTTCTACGAAGTGTTCATGGTAAAACTGCAGTTTGGCAGTGGTTGCCCGTCGCATGAACAAGCTCCGCAGGATTCACAATTGGACGGGAGTAGCAATAGATGAACGAGAACAGTGTGGTGAAAGAATCCTCCATTCCATCAGGCCCTGATCACAGCTGGATTAGCTATAACTTTGTAGACAGTGAGTAATGCTTCATACCAAGGATGTAAGAGAACCAATTACCTAGCTGGGTAATGAGCTACTGGTCGGGAGGTATAGTACTGACCGTACTGTACATCACGTTACGGTATCGGACATATACTCAAACCCTGCTGTAGAATATACTAGACTGGTTCTTAGTGTCCTGTGAGTTCTACCTTGATATCCGGAGTTGATTGGCATGACTGAAGTACTGATGTAGTTCTTTAGTATAGTTACACTATAGTTTCACTATGGGTAATTACGCGAGACTCCACCCAGCGGGGAAGGCCCGGCGGGTCGTCAGTTTTAGCTCCACTCCATTGATTGATCCATTGCATCTTCAGCCATCCCGATTCCCAGCCACCCATTTATTGACTCGTACTGCCTGATTGACCTTCGTCATCATCGCTTCTGCTTTTCCTCTTCTTCATTCTTATCTCAGATTCAGACCTCAACTCAGGCACTCACTTCCCCCTTTGTTGCACGGTTGAACCCACAAGACTATGACCTCTCCACCTCCATAACCACGACCATTGCATACTCCACTATTTACTCCGTCCGCACTGCCAACCACCACCACCACCACCACTGTCTAAACAACAATAACAAAAACAAGAACAACCACCGCCCAAAAATGCCACCCACCCTCCTCCCCTCCCGAATACCCCCCCAAACCATCCAACAAAACCACCCGCGCAACCCCCGCGAATTCACCACCATCCCCTCGACCTACAGCTACACCCCCAACCTAGCGGCCGGCACAATCGTCGGCATCGTCCTAGGCAGCGTCCTCGGCTTCCTCCTCCTACTGTACCTAATCTATCTGGCCCTCACCTCCGGCCGCAAATTCTCCCCCTCAACAACAAACGGAGACGGGACGATCCTCTCCGGCAGCACGACGTCCTCGCCCTCCTCGCACTCCGAAATCATCGTGGAAGAAAACCTCAGCTCGACGCGGTCGCCGCGCTCGCACCGGTCGCGACGGAGTCGACGGCCTGGCGGCCGTACTCGACGAAGGGAAGAGATCATCGAGGAAGGGTACCTGCCCCCGCCTGGACGTCTCCACCCGCCGCATTCCAAACATCATCAGCGGAATCGCCAGCATCCGCCGGAGATGGTGGAGGCGAGTGTGGTGTCCAGTGAGCGGTCGGATGTGGTGACGGTCATGGAGGAGCATTCGAGTGTGGAGGGCCAGAGGAAGCCCCGGAGGCCCGGGAAGGGGGGGTATCGGGCGGTGGATTTGGATGCGGTGGAGGGGTTGTCGGTTGATGGGAGTTTGAGGTCGTAGGATTTGGAAACTGAGGTATGGGATGGACGGTGTTTTTGATACCCTTTGGTTTTTTTTTTTTTTTTTTTTTTTTTTTTTTTTTTTTTTTTTTTTTTTTTTTTTTTTTTTTTTTTTTTTTT
>MU034428.1:0-88124 GCA_012184565.1 Aspergillus floridensis
CACCCGCCCGCCCCTTCCCCCGCATCGCATCGGCTTCTTATCGCCGCTTTCCTTCTTTGTAATCTTTCGGTCTCTTTCTTTTGAAATCCCAACAAAAGCAGCTTGTCCATTCCAGTTCTTCTTCATTTCCCCTCCACTCTTTCTCTCGCACCAGCAGACCGACCATGCGACCGGATGGCCCTCGAGATACTGTAACCGGGCCTGACGGAGGCCCGGAGCCTCCCTATCCCATCCGCTTGGCCGGCCCGGTCATCAAGGGCTTTGGGCGGGGCAGCAAAGAGGTGATTGAATGTCCGCCGATCCCAACATGCAATGTGAGGCTGACCATGCGTTCATCTTGCAGTTGGGTATTCCCACCGCCAACATTCCGGCCGAGGGCCTCGCTGCATATCCGGACCTGCAGGTGGGCGTTTACTATGGGGTGGTGGCCTTGGATCCGGCCCGATTCGCCTTTGAGGATGCCTCGTCGCCGATCCGACCGGCCGTGTTGAGCATTGGGTACAATCCTTTTTATAAGAACCAGACACGGTCGATCGTAAGGCATTCCTTCCTTTCGGGCTCCATTGTTCAGTAATTGACATCCCGGTGATCCTAGGAAATTCATATCATGCCATCTCTTTCGGCGCCGTCCCCTACCGCGGACGGCCGTCCCACGAAATTCCACAAGCTCCCGGATTTCTATGGCACAGGTCTGCGCCTATTGATCTTGGGGTACATCCGACCTGAGTACGATTATGTATCACTTGAGGCATTGGTGGAGGATATTCGCCTGGACTGTGAGGTTGCGCGTCGGAGTCTGCAGCGGCCAGCATATGCGTGTTATCTGGCCGGGGAAGAATGTGCGGAGGACGTAAGGGAGGCGTGCCAATGGCTGACCCGGTTCGAATCACAATAACGGACATGCGTCATAATGGTGCGTTTATAAACACATGTGCTAATTCACATTGACCATGTGCATTTAGATTTGGAGAGGGAAAGACACCCCGGAACGGAACGGCTATTGATCGCCGTCTCACTGATCGACGATGAGCGATATATAGACATCCACACAACATGCAGATACACCTACATATACAATTACAATTTACACCATACAATCTACTATACATTCCATCTTGCAGGCCAAACTGATTAATCACCTCCGTATTCTTTCCAAGAGGCCAAGCGAAACTCCGGCTGGTTCCACGTCGACCCAAGAAACTGGGCAAAAATCGTCGACGTCAGCCCAGCATGCCACGCGCCTGCCTGATCTTGAGGCAGTCGGATTTCCTTAATCTATATTTGGACCGCTTTCCTCAGTGCCGCTCTTAATTTTCTGACTTAAATGTACATAACTCTTTGCTGTCTGACCCATTCTCACTCAACCCAGATCCAATATTGCTCTCCCCCATGGAACGCCTTCGCCAGCATTTTCGACGACGTCGAAGTAGTTCTTCTGGCACAACTCCTCTCCAATCACCCCCCGGTGTCGACCGACGTCGCAAAGATTCAGACACTGGTGCGCCCCGTCGGCTGTATCTGACCTCTGATACCCTCGAATTCGACGCCGGCATCATAGCCCGACTCCGTGCAGAGGGTTTCGATGTTGAATATTTGCCCTTCCCTGGGAGATATCACACAGACCGCGAGCGAGATCGAAAAGATCTCGAGTATCTCCTGCATGAACGGGAGGATGATCTTGAGCCCGGGGAACGATATGCCGTGGTCGGTCAGACACCCTTTTTTGCCCTTTGGACTAGTATAACCCAGAGATCCTCTGTGTGGATGTCCGTACAGTGTGAAACTGTAGCTAAAGGATCCCTCATTAGCCTACAATAAACCGGCCTCGCTGCTTCTCGAGTCTCACCATCAACCAGCAACATCCACCAACCCCTTCCCCCGACTTTGCGCTCTGGTAGCCTACTACCCCCATGACTTCGACAATTGCCTTGAACATCTGTCCATTAACGCACACGGCAGTCCCGTTAGCAAAGTCCTTACCGCTCCTACAAATGCCAACACGACGACCTCTTCCTCCACTGCGCCAACGACCTACCCTCCATCGGTGACCCTTCTTCCCATCCAGATCCATCTCGCCGGAGACCGCTGCTCAGCCGGCCCCGAGCCCTCCGCACCCACCCATACCCGCAAGCGTCACCGCTGCCACTCCTTCTTCTACCCAGAATCCAACGCAGGGTTTGCGGAGCCCTCCTCACCAAACTACGACGGCATCGCCGCGCGATTAGCCTGGTCGCGAGCCCTCGAGGCCCTGAAGCGCGGATTCGGCTGGCCCGGGAACGGCGGGGGATGGAAGGTCCCGGATGTAGAGACCGTCTGGGAAGAATACTGGCGGTGTCTGGCGGCGTCGTCAGAGTCTTGCACCATGGCCGGCCAACAACAGGACTCGTCTACTGCGGTGACAGATGAGCGAGAACGCCTGGCGGCCCAAATTGTCGGGCTGATGATAGGGAGCAGTAGTGGAGTGCAGTTGAACGCATCGGGGCCTAGTGATGACGACCATACCGGAACTCCACTGGTGAATTGTGTGCCGACTATGATGGGAGGTGAGTCGAAACAATAATTCATATAACCGAGTATATATGACATTTGTATCTGATATGATTTAGGCACCACCCCCAAATCCCTTACCCATTTTTTCACCACCCAATTCCTGCCGACGGGGCCGCCTGATCAACAGATTCGCCTCCTCTCACGCACTACCGGCGCGGATCGCATCGTCGATGAGCTGCACTTTTCATTCACCCACAGCGAAGAGATTCCGTGGTTGTTGCCCTCAGTCCCACCGACGGGTCGGCCCGTGCGCATCGCCCTCGTCATGACGGCGAGTTTCTGCGCGGGGAAAGTCGCCCGTCTCAATGTTTATTGGGATCAGGCGAGCGTCTTGGTGCAGATTGGCCTGTTGGATCCGGCGGTTGTGCCGGCTGGGTTCAGCCCCACGGGGTTGAATCGCGCAGGAACGAAAGTCGTCGAGCGGTTACCGGTGGTTGGGGCAGAAGCGGTGGAAAGGATTACTGTCTGAATTGGTATTGAGCTTGATGTTTTTTGCTATTATATATGATGATTTTTTGGTACGGCATAGCGTGGGACTTGACCATCTTCTGGCTGCAGAATTCTCTTATGATAGACAATTGTGTGATGAGCATGATGGCTGTGGTTTGTTCCAATAGCAAGATCAACTGTGCATTCATGAGGTCAAAAAGGAGGCTCCATCTCAATAAATCTCGATATCATGGAAAGTTGAGCTTGCGGATCTCGCGACTCACGCCTCCAGGGGACTGAAGCGTCAGAACACTGGATTCCTGCGCCAAAGACAGCACCTCTTCTACCACATGGCCGCGGGCCAAACCCGTTACTACCGCCCCCAAGAGAGTATCTCCAGCCCCATTGACACTGACAATATCTTCCTCCGCAAGTACCGCTGCTGGGGGGAACAAACGCATGTATACTCCCCCGACCACTGCATGGTCGGTGGGCGCACGGGATAGGATATATGGGGCGGTGTCCGAACTGGTCAGACGCGCGTCTCCCGGACGGAGAAGCTGTGTTAGAAGGACGCCTTGTCTGCCCAGCTTGGTGACAATGCACGGGATAAAGGGAAGAAGCTGGATGCTTTGCTGCGGAATGCCTTGATCCACGAGCTCGGCCGAGGTCATGGCTACCAATCTGTCCCGCGATCCAGACGCAGACATCCCCATGGCGTCAATGACATGCCACCAGTCTTCGGACTCGAGAAGACCATTTTCCCGCGCAGCCGCGTACATCTCTGTCAGCTCCAGCTGGTTGGGTGCTGCGAGACTAACAGTATTATTGGGAACACATTCGGAAGGCGTGACGGCAGCGGAGCGCCGGCCGAACAACCGACGGCTCTTGGCGGTCGAGACGGGTTCGAAGGCCGTTCGAGCCCCATGCTTCTTTGCAACTGTCATCCACTTTACAAGCACTTCCGGGCTCCAGTTCGCGTCCACAACCATCCAACTTGGTTGAGCTTGCGCAATTAACGGCTCCCAGAATCCGTCAAAATCTAGACTTTGTGCGGGCAATTCCATAATGGCCATATCAGCCATAGCGACAACGAGATCCTTCTTTGCATCGTTGACGGCCACATACTGTGCAGTACGCGCTCCTGATGATGTAGGAAGAACACGAATACCGGCTATGGGCAGCTTCTCATCGCGGAGGGAAGCGAGCGCGGTGCGGCCACTTAAATCGTCCCCAACTATACTGCAGAAGAGAACAGAGCTGTTGAGATATTTCGCCGCGATAGCCACATTGTAACCCACCCCTCCAAGGCTTTGTCCGATGACTGCGCGATTGGATGTCTCCAAGACGGGAGAAGTCGTTGACTCAGTAGGACTAAAGTCACAGGACAAATCAATTGCCAGCGAGCCTGCCACAACAATGTCCGCCTTGGCAACACCCTTGGTCAACTGTTCAGTGGTCGAACTGAGGTCCACCTCTGCTTCTGCAGTTGCTCGGTCAGCCCCATTGGTCTCGGAGATAGCTGGCATGTATCTGCGCCGACCATCTCGACATTAGGGTGTCTCTATGCTGATCTAACAAAACATGAGTACTCACCGTTCGTTCAATGACCCGCCAGATCGCTCAAGTTTCGAGAGTTCCAGAGCCACCTTGGCTGCACGCTCCACATTGGCCTCGACAAGGGCTCGGTTGGCTACTACACTCTTCCCACCACTAAGGTCCTTGATCTTTGCAAGTACGAATGGCGTATTGTCACTCCCTTGGTGCCCCTCGACTTCTGCAAGACGAATGGCCTCATCGATGATGCCATCCATCTCACTTCTTGCAATCGAATGCTCGAGGGGGACAGGGTTGGCAAGGAGAATACCGGACGAGATAGGAATCTGTGTCTGTGCGTCTGTGAGGGAATTAGCGGCCTCATCGCACAGTGCTGACAAACGCCGATTGGCGAGAATGCAGAGTCACCGCCGAGAGTAAACAGGAATTCCTGTGATGTGCCACTTACAGATAATTGCAGCCGCTTCAGCCTCATTATGGATGATCTTCGGACTCTTGAGGCCACTGTCGCGAGTATAGAAGGCGGGGAAATCCACGGCCCCTTGACGGCCATCTGCAAAGGTCCCCACGCAGACTCCCTCTGTCTCGAGATACTCCAGGGTACGCGGGATGTCCAGGAAGCTCTTACACCCAGAGCTGACGACTGCCACTGGCGTTCGTCCCAGCTCGGTGAGATCAGCTATATCAACATTAGCGGGGAAGAAGATAGCAAGGATAATTCTACACACCAGAGATGTCCATCGAAAATTCTCCACCGCGATGTACGCCTCCTATGGCAAGTCAGCTTGTTTGAGAACTGCCCTAGATTGGAAGTACGGACCTAAGCCTCCCGTTCCGAAGACCTTGATTCCAGCCAGATGAGCCAGCACCATCGTGCCGGAGACTGTTGTGCCCCCGTGTAGTCTTCTGCCAGCTAGTCCCTGATACAAAGTTAGATCAACAATTTCAGGCCAGCTACAGACTTTTTGCCTTACTAGACCACAAATGTATCCCAAATCCCTCCGGGAAACTTTCGAAGCGTTCTTCTTCTCCGCAGTAGATGCTAACTCGATGAGCTCTTCTGCGTTGAGGCCAACCCGGGCTTCGCCATAGAGAACTCCGATGGTAGCAGGAACGCCGCCATTGGCACGTACTACAGATTCCAACAGCGTTGCCAATGCGACACTTTCCGGATAGGGGAATCCTGCTCTTGTCAGCAATGCCTCAGCCGATCTACTGTGCGACGCCTGATGAGAGCTTTACCATGTGTATAGATAGTTGATTCAAGGGCCACCACGGGTCTCCCCGTGGCGACAGCATCGCGAACCTCCTCCGATACTTTGAACAGTTTACTATTAGCAAGGCCATGGTACCGTCGAGGTAGGCCTCCGGTTCTCACTGTCCGCCCGCATGTGCGAGCGGCCACTCGAGAGGCGAGCATTTGACAGCTGTTGCACAAGACTTGGTAGATTCTATATTCGAATTAAAGATCTCTAAGACAATTGCAAAAGCTCGAGCTCATATAAGCATCTTAGAGAATATGAGTACTGGTTGGAGGTGCGCGGTGGCCAGGGAGGACAACCGATGCAGGAAAAAAGATAATATGGCTCATCTGTTTTGGTGATAAGAATGGCGGAAAGGCGGAGAAGGAGGTTACGAGTTAGCTAGCGGGTGGAGAAGTCCGGCCTGAACTCGTAATCGCCCCGAATCGGGACACCTCAGCATCTCCGCGTCTCTTTCCCGCTCGCCCAATTCCCTCTTGACTTGCCTCTCATTCTTCATTGCTGATTATATCTTTTTTTTTTTTTCTCTTATTTTCTCCTGGCGAGAGACATTGTGTTTTAGGCGCGGTCTGCTTCACGGCCGCCCATTTGTCACAATGAGGCCCTTTTCCGCACTCACCGCGCTGTGCGGACTGTTTCTATCCACCAGCAGCTTTGTATGCGCCGATTCCACATCGTCAAGCTCGCCAGTCGCTCTTCCCGACAACTTCAAGCCCGCTCAAGTATTCAAGAATATCAATTTGGTCCGAAACACCAATTTGGAGAAGAGCTACCTCCGTGAGACCATCAATGTCGTGGTCGAGAATGTGGCCGAGCAAGCTCAGAGTGACTACTATTTGGCTTTGCCATCCGACCTCTACGATAAGGTCGGAGTCCTCGAAGTCCGCGATAAATCAGCCCCGGAGAAGGGCAGGCTCAATGTGCAAGCTACTGAGATTGACCCAAGCAGGTGAGTTGGTCATTCTAGTCGCCAATGGCTCGTTGGCTGGTGGTGATGCCGGTGACGATGCCGGTGACGATGCCACGGTTGCTTGATCCGCAAGCACTCCTCCATAATCCCCCGGCGTATTAAGACTGATGTATGCTATATTTGACGTACAGGAATCTCCAATACTATATCGTTCACTTCTCCGAACCCCTGCCGCCCTCCTCTCAGATCACTTTGGGAATCTCCTACTCTGTCCTTAACTCTTTCAGCCCGCGCCCGGCCGCTATCAAACAGATGGACCGACAGTACCTCACTTATTCGTTCTCCGCCTATGCTCCTTCGGCATACACGACAGTGACGCAGAAGACCAAGCTCAAGCTTCCCAGCACCAATGTCCCGGAATCAACGGCCACGGACTTGAAGTCGGGTGCGGACCCGGAGCGTCTGGGTACCAGCTACACGTACGGACCCTATGACACGGCTCAGGTTGCGCCCGGTACTAGCTACCCGATCGTCGTTCGCTATGAGTTCACCAAGCCGGTAATCACGGCTTCGCTGCTGGAGCGCGACCTGGAGGTTTCTCATTGGGGCGGCAACCTGGCCACGGAGGAGCGCTACTGGCTGCGCAACAATGGCTCTGAACTCTTGGACCACTTCTCGCGCGTGGAGTGGACCCTCAGCAGCTATCAGCAACTCCCCTCTTCCTCCATTCGCGAGCTGAAGTACCCCCTGAAGCCCGGCTCCGTGGACCCTTATTTTATCGATGATATCGGCAATGTTTCTACAAGCCGCTACCGTCCCGGGAAGGTTCCGAGCCGCGACGCATCATTGGAGCTTCGCCCCCGTTTCCCCATCTTTGGTGGCTGGAACTATAGTTTCCGCGTCGGCTGGAACAACGACCTTTCCACGTTCCTTCGTCGGGCCGTCCGCAGTTCTGACTCTTACGTGCTCAAGGTTCCCTTCATCGAAGGACCCAAGGCCTCCGAGGGCATCCAGTATGAGAAGGTCGTTGTGCGAGTGATCCTTCCCGAAGGCGCCCGGAATGTTCGCTGGGAGATGCTGGGAAAGGCTTCCAGCAATGGATTCCCTAACTCCAGCCAGATCCAGGCCGACGTGTCCGAGTACAAGACGTTCATGGACACTCTGGGACGGACGGCATTGAGCCTAACCGTCGATGGACTGACGGATGAAGCTCGTGACTCTCAGATTGTGGTAAGTTCCTTGACAATCATATGAACCTGACTCGAGTTGAAAGCATACTAACAATTGAACTAGGTGACCTACGATTATTCCTTGTGGGATGGATTGCGCAAGCCGGTGACTATCACTGCTGGCCTCTTCACAGTATTTGTAGCCGCGTGGGCTGTGGGCAACCTTGACGTGAGCATCAAGAAGCGGTAGTCGTGAAGGATGTATGATACGATCCAGCCCTTTGTACCAGACCAGAAATGAAAATAGGTGTTCGCTGGTGTTCGCGTGTCCGTAGAGTGTCTACATGCTATTCGTAAGAGTTCATGGTCAGTCGATATTCTCCCACACAGTCACACATGCATGTGTTGCTCTTCTCTCGCGTACTATTGGCATATTTTGAGGCTTGTTCGCGCTAGCTGGTCGGCATCATCTAGCCAAACTCGATCCGCGCATCTGAGTACAAACGAGACCTCTGCAAAATCCAGGATCCATCCGAAGGGTTCAAAAGACGCGTGGTGCATGGATGAGGAAATAGTGGCTTTCAGGCACGGATGCAGAGCGTTGGGTGGAACGCATATCCAATAACAAAAGCTCGTTGTAAGCATCACGCCTTGCAGACCAGTGCTTGCTGCATTGAGCAAGTCTGCGGTCCGTGAGATATTTACTAGTAGAAGCAGTGAGTTCGTTATTCAACATGCTTCCGTTGTTTCCTCTCGTGACTCTGTCCACTCAGCCGGATTCGTTCGATACCATTTCCCCGACACCGAGCATGCATTTTCCCTGTGGCTGCGGCCCTTTAGGAGCGCAGCTCCAATTTTGCGAATCCAAGTACTCCGTCTTGCTGGCGACTAGTGGTTGCTGGGCCTCTTGGGATTGTCCCTCGTGCTGGTGTGCAGCTGACCGGTTTGAGCAATCAAGCGACGGCTATGCAAGGCTGTCCGAGTGAGCTATTCAACAATATTCAACAATAGCTCGACTTTCACTTACCGTATGCTACGGAGGAGAGGAGATGACTCGTTTCTCCATTTCGTTCCCTTTACTCTCTTTCAGATCTGCGTCATCCTGGTGTCCGTTGGGGTAGGAAAAAGTATCCCGCATGGATCCAGTGGGCTAGACTCCAAGGTACGTTAAGAGATTAGTAGATTACTACTTGAGTTTCATGGATCTTTCCCAGCCATTCTTCCCCCTCCTCAGCCGGTCCGGGTGTCTCCCCATTTAGGGCAAGGTTGTTTGCAGGACGGAAGGCCGACGATCACCCTACTAGCAAAAACTCAGAAGGGGAGTCAGTCCCGCGGAGAGAGAGAGGGGCGAAAAGAGAGAGAGACTGAGGACCGAAAGGAGGAGAAGCCGCCGAGCCGGAAGGGAGGGAGGGAGGGGGATGAAGGATCCTGGGGGAAAAGTCATGGAGCATCTCTTGATCTCTTGAATTTTGATGGGGTAATTGCCGGCGACTGAGTTGAGCCATTCGATGATTGGAATAATGAGAACTCATGGAAACTTCCCCGGTTGAGAGGGGTCTTCTCATATCTCCCCCGCAAAAATGCACCTGGGCATTGCTCCAAACCCCCATTACCCCCCTTGGAAAAAGACTGGAGAGAGCCTGGATCGATTCCCGATCCAGGAACCGATTCCGAGTCGACTTGGCTGTTTCCCCCGCAATTAGAACTCACACATGACGAAGTCATGTGTGAGTTAGTGACTGATCCATTCAATAGAAAAGGTACAGTATCCTTCCTGTGTAGTAAGTACAGGGCATATGAAAGGTTGATACCCGACGTACTGTTTTTATTTCGTCCTTCAGGCTGGCCTACTGCTACATAGTAGTACTCAGTATGAGTATATACAGTACAAACTACATGCAGATTCCTCATCTTACTCCATAATCTTGATCACATCCATACTCGATCAGATACAATCACAAATCTCGCCGAGACAAGGATGAGTTGATGAGCGAAACGCCGAGAATGGCGATGCGGCATTTTCGGTGATTCATATTACGCACCGGAAACCGGGCGGTCACAAACCATGACACATCCAAACCCGGTCCGGTCAGCTGACACACCCAACCAACTACCCGTAACGGTCTGGAATGTTGCCGGTCTGGTCTGTTAGGTTCGGTTCTTTAACATGATTCTTTGATAGTCTGGAGTCTGATAAGGCCCCATCCCAGCGTTGGTCGTACTCAGAACTTTACTACCCTCATAGTCAACTACTTAGGCTGACTATACTCCGTACTGTCCCTAGTTTTCAAACCCCTGGCTACTTTATCTATAGTTAAGGCATTGGAAATTCCAGCCACTCGATCTCCCCCGGGTTCCTGGACATGATTCTTCATGTCTCTCGCTGCAATTCATTCTTCCCTCCCAAAATAGATCTTTCAGCTCTTTCAGCTCATACCTACTCATGTATCTATATTTACGTATCTATCTATCTACATGTCTGTCTATCTATCTACCGTATCTTTCAAACCACCGACCAGGAGCTGAGGCAATTAGGGAGATGGAATTTCCAAAATTAGGCCCCCTCTCTCCACCTGCCCCGGGTTCCCAGGCCAATGAAAAATGATGGATGCGGCATTTTCCTTCCAAGTTGACCTCTTTTACCTCACTCGCGCCATCCGAGTGAGTCTGGCTCGTCGTCCAAACAGGCAAGTCCTGGCCCACTCCAGCTTGCTTCCCTTGGCGTCGACAACACTGTACGAAGTACGTAGAACCAGTAAGTAACAGTCAATGTCATGCAGTGGAGATAGGTTCGTGTCTGTTGAGTGCAGAGCTAGAGTATAGAAATGATTCTGTAGCATAGTCACTGAGGAATCTCATCTCTTTCCCTTTTCCTTTCAATCGAACTATGGAGTATGTGTCATGTGGTAGAGGAAAATCAATGTCAAAAGAATCAGCCACAGCACAGTTACCTACGGAGTATAGCCACAAAAGGACCACCCGGGGTGGTCGATCCACCTGTAGGGTAGGTAAGATACCTAAGTGAGATTGTATGAGACCGTACCAATACCACCACATCTTACCACAAGTTGCCCCGGACCGGGAAGCTGCGCTTTTCCCACCCCTCCAACGTCCCACCTTCCACTTGTGGCCCCCTCCCCCCCCCCCGTTCCTGGCCGATCGCATAGCACCGGCTATTGCGACTAGTTAGTTCACTTATCTCCTCTCATACTACTACTAGTATCTAGTGTATGTAGTATGTCGTAACATCATCCAGCATCATAACTGGAGACTCTTTGTAACATATCCGTCTTTACCACCCACCAAATAAATAACTTACATGACACTGCGTGATAATAAATAAAAAAAAAAGCCTCACTTCCAAACCGAGATCATCTCTCCAAAAGATTTTTGAATCAGTCATATAAAGGGTCGCCTTCCCCAGTATTCCTCCCACTCACACATTACACATTTTGATGAGGTCATTTGTTTTGCTTGTAGCATAATTCTTCCCACTGATCATCCCTTCTCTTCCTTCTTCTTCTTCTTCTTCCCTACTAAGTCACCCACTCGTCTCTCTGAGTTCTCTTTCCATCTTCCGAAAAAGAAAAGATTGAGCATCTCACGCAATCAATACAATCGTCAACCTACTTTTCTCTTATCTGCCTTTCTCTTAATTGCGGTTGACGTGTCGACTGCATTGCATGGCTGAGCTTGACAACTGTAAAAGCCGTCCCTTCCTGTCTGATAAGCCTCTCTTCCCCCACAACCTGCTGACCAGTTCAGAGAATCCAAGAATCCGCCTCAATTGCATTTGTCTCAAACACAACTTGGAGCTCGGTGCGTTCGTTCTTCATCGCTTGCGTGTTATCTTGTCCCCGACTTCGTCTGTCTTTGTTTTCAACTCCCCTTCTGTTCTTTTCCCTTTCATCAAACGCACTATTTAAACTTCTCCTTTGGAATTTCACCATTTGCGGTTGCCCGGGTTGGCTGCAGTGCTCATACCGTTCCAGACTTCTCAAGCCGAACCTTGTCCATTGAACATACCACCTCAATTACACAGCCTCAAAAAACCCCAGTCGTAACAGTCACAACACTCACAATGGTGTCTCCCGCACCTTCATCCTCGCCCATCCCCGATGGCCAACTCAATGGCGCCAACACCCTGCCCGTGCGGGCCGGCCCCAAGCTCTATGGCAGTAACGACGGCGCTTACTCGGGAGCTGGCACCCCCATCGGCTTCCAACGTCACCCGCATAACAAAATCCTCGAGAGTGTAGCCGGCTCAAGCATCCGTCAACCTTCCCCACAACCCACCCACCTGGGAATCCCCGGGGGCGGTTCACATCGGATCTTGTCCGAGGAAGATCCCGGCTATGTGGCTGCCAAGTTCGAGGGCAAGGAGAAGCAGATGGAACAGGGTAAGTGATTACTTGAACTAAGAGCTCGCGCACCAGGTTGGTATCTGACCTCTTTGCATCCGCAGTCATGGATCAGCTGGAAAAGAAGGGTTTCATTCCAGTGGAGTTCGTTGTAGGAGAGACTGAATGGTTTTACAATCAACTCGGCATCGACGACACCTACTTCCAGACGGAATCTGTCGAGGCCATCGTTACGCAAATTCTGTCCTTGTACGCCGCCAAGGTCGCCGCCTACGCGCGAGACGACAAGAAGCTCGAAATCCGACTGGACAAGGAGGCTGAGGATCACGCGGTTTACATTGACACCAGCAAGCCGGGTGTTTCCTCTGTCGAGGGCCCGCGCTACGAGTCGCGGATTGACAAAAAGTACATCAATGGCTCGACACCCGAGAACAGTTACCGGGTAGAGACTTTCCGCTCGCCTACCTCGATTCCAGGTGATGATGGTCAGCAGCTCCGCTGCTACTTCGTCTACAAGTGTCAGTTTGTCAACTCGAACCCAGATCCCAATGAGACCAACATCGACATCATTGGTGAGAAGAGGTTCTTGCAGAAGGCCACCCCCAATACCAAGGCCATATACCAAGAGATCATCAGCAATGCGGTCAGCCGCTCTGGTCCTGTCATTGAGATGTTCGAGATTGAAAAGAGTCGCGAGAAGAGACTGGTCATTGCCTACCGGCAAGGCTCGGCCATGGGGCTTTTCAGTGCTCTCTCTGATCTGTATCACTACTACCGCTTGACCAGTTCACGAAAGTATTTGGAGCATTTCTCCAACGGAATCACGGTGATTTCGCTCTATCTTCGTCCGTTGCCCAATCAAGCGATAGCTGCCAAGTTTCCCCCGATCGAGGCGGCGATTCACCAGATTATCAAGGAGGTCTCCCTTTTGTATTGCATCCCTCAGAACAGATTCCAGCATCATTTTGCAGTTGGTCGGCTCAGCTTGCAAGAGACGATTTATGCCCACTGCGCGTGGGTGTTCGTTCAGCAATTTTTGAATCGCCTGGGCTCTGAGTACACGTCGTTAACCGATCTCTTGGATTCTAGCAACAGCGTTCACGCGGAGTTGTTGGCCAAGATTAAGAAGCGTCTACGTACCGAGACCTTTACCTCGGATTATATTTCCGAGATCGTCAACAAGTATCCGGAACTCATCCACAAGCTATATCTCGACTTTGCCAACACCCACTATGTGCAGACCCGTGGACCAGCTGAGGATGATTTCCTTCCTACGCTAAGTTATCTGCGGCTGCAGGTTGACGAGGTCCTTGACGGCCCCAAGCTGAAGCAGCTCATCTCAAGCGCAGCTGCCAACGAACATGACGAAATGGTCATGAGCGCTTTCCGAGTGTTTAATGCCTCTATTCTCAGGACAAACTTCTTCACCCCAACCAAGGTGGCCCTCAGCTTCCGGCTCAACCCTCATTTCCTCCCGGAGCACGAGTACCCCCAACCACTATATGGCATGTTCCTGGTCATTAGCTCCGAGTTCCGTGGGTTCCATCTCCGGTTCCGTGATATTGCGCGCGGAGGTATTCGTATCGTCAAGAGCCGGAATAAGGAAGCCTACAGCATCAATGCCCGCTCTCTGTTCGATGAGAACTACAACCTGGCCAATACTCAGCAACGCAAGAACAAGGACATTCCCGAAGGCGGTGCCAAGGGCGTAATCCTGCTCGACGTGAATCACCAGGACAAGGCCCGTGTCGCTTTTGAAAAGTATATTGACAGTATCCTTGATCTCTTGCTGCCACCAGTCAGTCCTGGCATCAAGGACCCTATTGTTGATCTGTACGGCAAAGACGAGATCTTATTTATGGGCCCAGATGAGAACACGGCTGAGCTGGTCGACTGGGCCACAGAGCATGCCCGGAATCGTGGTGCCCCATGGTGGAAGTCTTTCTTCACCGGGAAGAGCCCCAGACTGGGCGGCATCCCTCATGACACCTACGGAATGACGACGTTGTCCGTGCGACAGTATGTTCTTGGGATCTATCGCAAGTTGAAGATCGATCCCAGCACCATCCGCAAGCTACAAACCGGTGGCCCCGATGGTGATCTAGGCTCCAACGAGATTCTCCTCGCCAATGAAAAGTATACCGCCGTCGTGGACGGCTCTGGTGTGATTGTTGATCCCCAAGGTCTCAATCAGGAAGAGCTTGTCCGACTGGCCAAGAATCGGGTCACGATTTCGGAGTTCGACCTGTCCAAGCTTTCGCCCCAGGGTTACCGAGTCTTAGTGGACGAGAGTAACGTGAGATTGCCTAGCGGCGAGCTCGTCCACAATGGAATGATCTTTCGCAACCTGTTTCATCTGCGCAATGATCAGCAGTATGACACCTTTGTGCCTTGCGGCGGTCGTCCCGAATCAATTGACCTGTCCACCGTGGGCAAGCTGATCAACGATGGCAAAGCCACCATTCCCTACATTGTCGAAGGTGCCAATCTGTTCATCACACAAGACGCCAAGCTCCGCTTGGAGCGTGCCGGCTGCATCCTGTTCAAGGACGCGTCCGCCAACAAGGGTGGTGTGACCTCGTCTTCCCTGGAGGTTCTGGCTTCGTTGTCTTTCGATGATGCCGAGTTCGTGGAGAACATGTGCATTCGTGAGGACGGCACGGTGCCTACTTTCTACAGCGAATATGTCAAGCAGGTTCAAGAAGTGATCAAGCAGAATGCCACTCTCGAATTTGAGGCTATTTGGCGCGAGCATGAGCAAACTGGTGTGCTCCGTAGTGTGCTCAGCGATCAGCTTAGTATCGCGATCACCAAGCTTGATGAAGAGCTTCAAAACACCGAGTTGTGGGATAACGTCGAGCTCCGTCGCTCGGTTCTTCACGATGCTCTTCCTAAGCTGCTTCTGAACAAGATCGGCCTGGACACTATCCTTCAGCGTGTACCGGAGAATTATCTGCGGGCTATTTTTGGTAGCTACCTCGCCAGTCGGTTTGTTTACGAGTATGGTAGCAGCCCAAGCCAATTCTCTTTCTTCGATTTGTGAGTGCCCTGTTTTTGACGCTGCCATGACTTCGCTAACTTAATTGACAGCATGACCAAGCGACTTGCGCAGATTTCCCAGGCGTGAACGTGAATTTTAGACGAATATATATGAGTCTTCCTTGATTCCTTTAAAAAGTGCGATGATATGCATCTTCCGGGTTATGCCTGCTGCAAATATGCAGTTTGTTATGGATATATTAATTATGAGTGGACGTCAGTTTTGTGGAGTACAGAAAAGCTGTTACGAGCCTAGCCTAATAACTAATAAAGTGATTTATTCATCTTCAGGACCTTTGGTCTCTTCCGTTCTTCCATTGATTGATTAATTTCGGTTGTCTTGCCGTAGCATGGGCAGCCTTGGAATTATGTATGGTATTCAAATTACGACCAAGAGCAAGAGCGATCTTGAGATTGATTATCCATTCGATGTCGCTCAATCGTGATGCAATGCTCGTTTCTGCCAGAATCTCACGAGTCCGTACATGTGACACATCTGCGTGGCACAATGACTGCTTAAAAAGCAATGGACGCACGGAGGCTCACTCCGCCGGCCATCAATGAACCGCCAAACCGCTCAATCGCATTGTACGCACAAAATCGCCTGCAGAAAGGACTCGCTCTATTTACGTTTAAATGTCAATCTCCTTCATTTCGATATTGAATTGTGGGCCCTCGTCATGCTCGATGCGTTCGATCTGCTCTAGCTGCGCCCACAGCTCGGGATATTTGGCTCGGGCCCACTTCTCGACCTCATCTTTCCAGTGTTGGTAAGGAATCACGTTGTAGAATTGGCCGATCCTAGAGGGCACGTTAGCCAAACCACGCGGACATGACGGCAAGTAAAGCAGTAGACGAGGAATGTAAGAGTGTCTAGGGCAGGGGGGTTAGAACTAACGAGTTGCGGGTCGGCTTGAGGCCAGTCTCGGCCTCCATCTTTTCCAGAGCCTCGGTGGCGAGGTCAAATTCGCAGTGGGCGGCCAAAGCTTTGACATACGCCATGTACAGTTGGCGGTTGCGCTCGATGCCCAGCAACTTGACCTTGTCCATCATCTTGAGGGCTTCCTCAACACCGTTGTTGTGCCTGGCGCATGTCTCGAAGAAGATAGGGATGGTCTTATGAGACGGACCCTCGTCCGACTCCAGGATGCTTCGGAAGACTTTCATTGCCTGCTCGGGCATGTCGCAGGAGGCGTAGGCGAGCATGAGCCCGTCAAGCACGCGCGTGGTTAGGTCGACTTCGACGTCGAGTTTGAGCATGTTGTGCACGAGTTGGAGGTGCTTTGCGGATTGGGTGCGAGCGATGCCGACGAAGCAGCGGGCGTATGTGTCAGGCTTGGGCCGTCGGGCGAAGTCCTCGGCCTGTCGCATGTGGCCGAAAACGAGGTAGGCGAGGTCGCTGCGGTGGCGTTTGAAGAATGAGGTCATGATATCGGTGCGCGAGCGGACGCCGGTCTCCGGGAAGGCGAGCAGCAGCAGATTATACGTCTCCCAGGCATCGGAGTCCTTTTGCTCGAGGTCCAAGATGAACCCGGTCAGCGAGTTGCGAATAGTCGCCCGTTCTTCCGTGTCATACAGCCCAAGGCGTGGCCGGAGCAGTGCCGAAACGCCCTCCCAGTCGAGTCGGTAGAGGAGCATGCGTGTGATCGCTGCCACGGTCCCTGCCTCTAGCCGTACGTTGTTCTCAAACAATGGGTCCAGGAAGGCCGAGATGCGGTCGAATATCGCATCGTCCTGGCCTGATCGGCAGAGAAGTTTGATTAACTTGTTCATTAGTGGCATGTTCGCGGCAGCCATGGCTTCTGGATCCTGCAAATCGTCCATGGAGCGCAATGCCCTCCCAGTATCACCCGCTAGGATGTAGGATTCCAGTTGCAAAAGCTGCGTTCTCGTGTTGGGTTCTAGAGCCCAGTGAGAGGCTAATGCAGCAAACTTGACAGCTAGAGCAGGGTCTTGTATCGCGTTTGCGTACTCTATCAGATCATTCACGCATGAGATAGTCAGAGCCTTCCTAGCATTCTCGTCGCCCGCCATCATAGTATTGGCCTTCTCTGAGACGGCAGTTGCACTCTGCTTTTGCACCCCTTCCCAGAAGAGGGTGATGCCCAGAGTCTTGCAGACCGGCATGTTGGACAGTGACTCGAACACCGATGCTGCCCACGCGGTATCGGAGTTCAACGTCGCATATTTGATAACGGCCTCTCTCACTGCCACTGTGGGCGTCTGCCCGTTCGAAAGAGGACATTCATAGATCGTTTTTGTCGCGGTGAACAAGTCCTCTTCGATAAGAAGCTTGACCAGGTCTTCATGAGATCTGTGGTCGAACTCGACGTCGAATTTCTCCAGATTCTCGGCTGTCCGTTCTAAACGGCGCTTCTCACCTACCATAGCATATCCCTTCATAACCACATGCCAAGGAGTCGGGCGAGCCATCTTCAGCCTAAACCAGAACCGCTCTAGAACGTCGCATGCTTCATCTGGGTGACCATTCAAAGCCTGTATGTTGATATACGCAATGAAAGCCGACCGACTGATATGTTTCATATTGGGTGACGGATCACGGCACAATTCCGAAAAGGCAGCGCGAGCCAATTTTCGCACGATCGGTTGTGATTCAGGTAAACATTTGGCCTGTGATAGAATGAAGAGCATATTTTCTAGGGCCTCAGTAGACAACGTTTTCTGCCATTCTTCGGGATTCAATTCTTCCGCATGAGTTCGCATGTAATGCCAGGTGACGGAGAGCAGGGTGGCATGGAAGTGCGTAATGACGCTGGGGGATGCAGCGCGTTGCCCCAAAAAGTAGCTCAAGGCATTGGCTAGAATTTCAAAGGTAGGCCCTCTGCTTTTGTCGGCCATTGACCTCATGAGGTCTCTCATAGGCTTTAGGCCAACCTCGGAGGGCAGAGTTGATGACTGCGGGCTAGTCGTTGGGACCACATTGTACGCGAAGAGCCCGCGTCGCTGGCCATGATAGCTGGTCAAAAGATCGAGCTTGCGAGGCCTATGGTTCCGGACCGTATGCAGTGAGCGATGGAGGCAGCGCGAGAATGAAAGCGGTTCGTTGTTCAAAATTGCCCGAAAAACTCGCCGGGTGAGGTGGGATTGCATTTTGGCGTTGCGGTGCGACGTAGAGCACCTACTAATCAGCAAGAGGGGAGCGAGGGTAGAGATAAGAGCTTGCCAAGCTATTCTGGACCATGGCTTGGAGCAAATAAGTCCGCAATCTGAGGCTGTTGAACAGCTTTAGTTATTGGGATAGATGGATGGGAATGCAAAAGACGCGAAGGAGGAGGGCGGAAGGCCCGATTATTCTCTCGGAGGCGGCTCTTGGCGGTCCTCCCGGAAAGGCGAAAATCGATTTCACCTTCACCTCCACCCTCATTCTCTCCGGCTTGAGACGCAAGTCACAGACTCCAAGTTGCCTTGCCTGTTTACCAATAATGGCCCTCCACCTGTTCTCCTGGTCGCCGCTTCGCACCATCGGCTCAACTTTCAGTGCTGCGTCCGCTCGTCGCTGGAATTGGACCGCTGCATCAAGTGCTGCCGCAACCACTGCGCATGCTTCGATTCTAAATGACCACAACTGTATGTGACCTAACTGCATGATGCCCTCTCGATTCTGCGTCAGCGTGTAGCTCCCTTCATGCTTGTATTCAGCGGATGGCATCGCTGACTGTCCTTTGTCGCATTGTAGCTTCACTGTCAGCCCGTCGCCGAGCCCGTCGGTTCATCGAACAGCAGAAGGCCGTTAACGAAAGCCGTCCCCTGGAGAAATTCCAGACCCGTGAATGGAAGGCGGGTGATATCTATGCACCTCACGATCTCAGTCCTGCGCAGATGAGAAGGTGGAGAGTGCGCCACTCCCCGTCCACTGATGTCTTCGACTCTCTGAACTTGAATCCCTTAACTATGTACAAGGTATGTGAGACACGGAGGTCAACGGTGAGATCGTGCAGGTAGTCCAGAAAATCTTGCTAAGAAAGATTTGCGTCTGACAGAACTTCTCGATCATGTCCGAATACATGACTCCCATGGGCCGGATCAAGCACCGCAATGAGACCGGTCTGCGCCCAGTCAATCAACGGAAAATGGCCAAGGCTATCCGCAGAGCAGTCGGGCTTGGGCTGATGCCCAGTGTTCACCGGCACCCGGAAATTCTGGCCGCTCAGATTCAGTCACGCTTGGAGGGAGGCAGCACGTATTGAGAGATGTACTTCTAGTTATCGCATCGATGGTGTCGGCGGCTGGGCTTCGCTTGTTCTTTTATTCCCTCTTGGGCATTGTTTCATATTGTCAGTTGGCTTGTTGTAAGATGATTTTGAATTTCGGGCGGTGACCATGTACAGTACTATACTATCTCTCTACTAGGCCTTGACGTGAGGCAATTGGTAGCGCATAACAATCAGTCAGTAACTTTGCCTTTTCACAACGCAGCTACAGGTAAGGTAGACATCATGGATTGCGAAGCATAGGGTGGAGGGAGTGAATAGCGAGCGGCAAGTAACTTCACTTATTGGTACTTATTGTATGAAATGGATTGTATCTCCGGCCCACCCAAACACCCAAATACGTACTACGTCAACAATACTAGGTAAACATTCCCCGCCCACTGCCCACTCCCCCCCTCTCTCCTCGTTCCATCTTTCTCCTACCCACTCCCTCCTCTCTCCATCTGTGCTGCCCTTTGAATTCAGAACCTCCCTTCTTCTACCACCTAGTCACTGATATTGTCTGCTGGATCAGCCATGTCAATCACTAATGGTCTGTCCTATCTCGATCCTGTTGGCCATGCTGCCGTGCCCCTCGGCTGACTATTAACTCCATAGAATCGATCTGGGCTGCGAACCCCACCACCACGAGGGGCCAGCCCACCCAGCTCTCATCGGACGCCAAGGGTGAACGACTTGCATATGCGGTATGTTCTAATCAGACATTGGCGATAGAGACGATGTGCGGGCGCTGACGAATGCTTTGTTGGTACGCTGCACAGGCCAACAAGTCCATCTTTTTGCGCTCCATCGACAACCCCGCGATCGCCAGGCAGTACACAGAACACAAGGCCCAGACGACAGTCGCCCGTTTCTCCCCTTCCGGCTTCTATGTGGCAAGTGGTGATGCGACCGGTATTGTGCGTGTTTGGGACTGTGTCGGAGACGGCCTCACCAAGGGTGAATACAGCATTGTGAACGGCCGCATTAACGACCTGGCCTGGGACGGCGACTCCCAGCGCATCATTGCGGTTGGTGACGGCAAGCAGCGATATGGGCACTGTATCACCTGGGACAGTGGTAACACGGTCGGCGAGATCTACGGACACACACAACAAATCAACTCCGTCTCTATCAGGCAACAAAGACCGCTGCGAGCGGCGGCCGCCGGTGACGATAAAAACCTCGTCTTCTACCACGGCGCGCCATTCAAGTTCAACACAGGTATCCGAGACAAGCACACCAATTATATTTATGGTGTTGGCTTCAGCCCCGACGGCTCGACCCTTGTCAGTGTCGGTGCTGACCGGAAGATCTGGCTCTACGATGGCAAGACTGGCGAGCCGAGAGGTCAAATTGGAGAAGGAGAGCACAAAGGAAGCATCTTCGCTGTCTCGTGGGCTAGAGATTCGCGCAAGTTCGTGACTGCTAGCGCTGACAGGACCGTGAAGATCTGGGATGTGGAAGCAGGTAAGGTTACCCAGAGCTGGGATATTGGAGAAGAAGGAATGTCAAACGTCCGAGACCAGCAAGTTGGAGTGGTGTGGCCTCCGGCCAGAAGTGATAACCTGCTCATCAGTCTCTCGTTGAGCGGGGATCTGAACTACCTGGTGGAAGGCACTCCCCAGCCAAGGCAGGTGATCCAGGGCCATCAGAAGAACATCACGTCCCTGTCTCAGTTTCGCTCTGGCAGCGACACAGAAACATTATGGTCGGGCAGCTTTGATGGAAGGGTTTGCCATTGGGATGTTCCGACGGGAACCGCGGAAGAGGTGGAAGGAGACGGCCATACAGCCTACATTGCCGGTCTTGCTCCGACTCAGGAGGGCGCCGGACGCATCTACAGCGCCGCTTGGGATGACACGATTCGCTCTGTTGATCTTGGTGCTAAGACCTACACCGGCGTCTCGTCCAAGTTGTCTGGCCAACCTAAGGGCATCGCAGCTGCGAAGGACAAGGTGGTTGTAGGGACAACCGAGAGCGTGGAGATCTATCACGATGGGCAGAAGACCGGTGAGTTCAAGCCTCAGTTTGCCGTGACGACAGTTGCAGCCCATGGGAACTTGACTGCGATCGGTGGCGAGGACTCGTCCGTCCAGATCTGCGACATCTCAGCCCAGGGGTCAACCCCCAGGACCGAGTTCAAGGCATCGCGGAACGCAATTTCGGCCTTGTCATTCTCGCTGGACGGATCGCTCCTAGCGGTTGGGGATTCCCGGGGCCGAGTGCTGGTCTACAAGGCTGCCGATGGCCAACTAGTCACCGACCGTTGGACGGCGCACACCTCCCGAGTTACCTCTATCGCGTGGAACGAGGACAATACCCATGTTGTTAGTGGAGGCCTCGATACCAACATCTTTGTGTGGAGCTTGACGAAACCGGGAGACTGGGTGCAAGTAACAAATGCCCATAAAGAGGGCGTGAATGGAGTTGCTTGGATTGCAGGAGGATCTAAGATTGCCTCGGCTGGAGCGGATGCAGCGATCAAAGTGTGGAAGGTGGAAGGGTTGGCATGATGATGATGGATGGGGTCTTTTGTACGGTCTTTGTTTGAGAGTACTTTTTGTGATTTTGCTTTTCTTTCCGTATACCATACATATACACATATACATATACAGTACATACTCTATACATCCATCCACATCCATCCATCCATCCATCCATCCATCCATCCATACATACATACATACATACATACATACATCCATACATACATATACACACGTTACTGTACATATAATAAGCTGTCTGTGAGTTGCGTTCTTTGGATCGACGCCCAGAGTAAGTTAAATTATTACTCGTACCTATGCTGTAACAGGGCAGTGATTACTGGGTGTGAACACCCATTGGCCGGCTGACCAGCTAGCTCTCCACCGCCCGCGCCCGGCGTTCTTCAAGCTTCCCCATTCATTGTTCCATCATCCCAATCATTCTGGTTTGTTCCTTCTTTCCAGTCGGTCTACTGAGTACATACAGTACGAAGAGTGAGGTATTTAGCAGTAGGAAAGTATGGTCCGGGCGCTGCATTGCCCTGCCAGACCTGCTTCTCCTCACCCCCCACCACCACAACACCGACTGTTTGTCCTCTTCTTTCCCTCTCTTCGTTTCCCCTACCTTGTTTTTTTTGGTGCCCATTTCGCCTCTTCTTGACGCCAGTACCATGAAGTGATAAGATGTCTCGGTCCGGGGACTTATCAAGCAGCTCCCGTCGCATTTTACGCCCCAAGAAGGTTAGCCAACCATAGTCCGATTAGCCATGATTAGCCATGATTATCTAGATGATCACCTTCTATCCTCCTCCATAAATTATGGTGATTGACCCTTTTCCTTTTCATCATGAAATTAGCTCCGATATGCGACCTTCGTCCTCCCACGAACTGGTCAGCGACTGAAAGGTCTTATTCATCTACGAAATCCGGATTCCGGCTTGAATGGCAACAGCGAAGATGACGAGCGCCGAGCGCTTCTGACCGGCGAGATTGCTGCCCCTCGCAGAGGTCTTTCGGCGCGTCTGTGGGGTCATATCAAAAGTATTGGCCCGCAAGCGCATGAGTTTCTCTCGTCAGAACTGGGGATTGGCGTCTTGAAGTGTAGTCTAGCTTATTTGCTTGGCTCCCTCGCAACCTTCGTGCCCGCTATATCCTCATTCTTGGGCCATCAAGATGGCAAACATATGGTGGCTACGGTCACTGTGTATTTCCATCCTGCGCGATCGCAGGGGAGCATGTATAAGGCCTTGATATGTGCCTTTGCCGCTTTTCTTTACGCCGCTCTTGTCTCCGTAACCAGCATGTTCGTCTCGATGTTCTTTCAAGACACCTTGAATCTGGTTCTCCTTGGCCACGCCGTTGTTTTAGTCGTGTTTTGTGGAGGTGGACTGGGCTTCATTGGATGGACGAAGCAGAGATTTGGCGACCCTCTTGTGAATGTCGCATGCTCGTTGGCGTCGCTTTCCACCATTACGGTGTTGACAAAAGAGGGCGCGGTGCAGACCGGTGATTTGTCATTTGCAAAGATATCTCAAGTCCTGAAGATGGTGGTCATGGGCGTAACGGCCTCGATGGCAGTGTCTTTCCTGATCTTCCCAATCTCGGCACGAAAGCAACTGCGGTCAAACCTCACTACGGTCACGGAGACTTTGGCAACAATGTTGGCTTTGATCACCGAGAGCTTTCTGAGTGGCTCGGAAGAGGAGCTTCAGACTGCGGAATTTCTCGAGGCCGCAGCACGCCATAAAAAAGCGTACGGTCAGCTGGACAAGCTTGTGCGTGAAGCTAAAATGGAGCATTTCGTTGTAGGCACTGAAAAGGAATACAGACTAGAAAAGACACTGGTCCGCTGGGTCCAGGATATCACACACAATCTAGGCGGTTTGCGCAGTGCTGCTCATTTACAATTCCAGCTGCTCAAGCAAACCCAAGCTCCCGAGACTGCACACCAGGGGTCGGATGTCAATTTCGGACTCGGTGCTGGCCCGCTACCCAGTCCCTGGTCATTGCATGAGGATTGTCCGCTTCTGGAACCCATCTACGAGAGGCCAGAAGAAGAGATGTTGGAGGCAACGGGCGGGGACGGGTTCGATTTCAATGCAGAGAATGGTACCAGTCCTGGACCCGAACAAATTCTCCACCCGGCGGACATCTTTGCTATATTTATCAGTCACCTGGGACCCTCAATGGTAAGCGGTTCTGGCAATGATGATACCACCGTAGTGCATGCTGATAATAGTCCTTAGAGATCTCTCGCGTTCACGTTGAAGGAGATATTTCGCGATATTCCTTTCAAGCCAGAATCTGACTATCGAGTATCAATCAATAGCAAATACCGCTCGAGTCTCGATAGAGCACTACTATTATATCGAGATTCACGAGAAGAGGCGCTCAAGACCATCTATCGGCAACGAGAAGTCCTCGGAATTCAGACGCTGGAAGTCGAGGCTGACCTGGAGGAGGTGTCGGCCAGCTGCGGGCATTTCAGTTTTTCGTTGCTTGAATTTGGAGAACAGCTGAAAGAGCTTCTCGCCATTTTGGATGAGCTACAGCTCGAGAGCGAGGAAAGGCCCGGTGGCCGATCATGGAATTGGCTCAAGTTTTGGCGCTGGGCCTTCGGCGGAGGACCAAAGAGGGACATGTTGGATGTTACGATGGAGCAGGCTCATTCAAGCGAGCCCAACCTCCCCAAGCCGCCTGGTGGTTCGAGCGGGTTATCCAATGTCACCGCAATCAGTCTTGCAAAACAGAGACTTGGCTATCGTTTGTGGCGTTCCCTTGGGGTTTTCCGCCGGGACGACACCAAGTTTGCGATCAAAGTCGGCACTGGCGCTGCGCTTTATGCCCTGCCTGCATTCATCCCGTCAACTCGACCCGTTTACGGCCATTGGCGAGGCGAATGGGGTCTGCTCTCGTACATGTTGGTCTGTTCTATGACCATCGGAGCCTCGAATACGACGGGATACGCACGGTTCCTCGGTACCTGCTTGGGCGCAGGTTGTGCGATTCTCTCATGGTATGCCACTGACGGAAACGTTTTTGGCCTCTCAATTCTAGGCTTGCTTATGGCTAGTTGGAACTTCTACATCATCATCGTGCGAGGTCAAGGGCCAATGGGTCGATTCATCATGCTAACATATAATCTCTCGGTTCTCTATGCCTATTCACTTGCTCAGAAAGAAGGAAGGAATGATCAAGATGAAGGAGGGGACAGCCCCAACATCACCGAGATTGCCCTGCATCGTGTGGTCGCTGTCCTATCAGGCTGTCTCTGGGGTATTATCATTACGAGGATGATCTGGCCGATCAGTGCACGTGAGAGGCTAAAAGACGGACTGAGTCTGCTCTGGCTTCGCATGAGCTTGATCTGGAAGCGTGGCCCCTTGTCCACCATGGCCAACCCGAAGGAGTCTGCGGGATTCATGAGCGCCCGGGAGAAGCTAGAAGTCGAACGATTCCTGTCACATCTGGAGTCTTTGCAAGCCTCCGCTCGTTCGGAGTTTGAATTAAGGAGTGCTTTTCCCGATGCTAGCTATGGCAATATTCTTCGTCGGACGCGCAGCATGGTGGACGCTTTCGTCGCCATCAACCTAGAACTGGTCAAAAACATGACGGCGTCCGATGGAGAGTTATCTATTCTACGATACACCGTGAAGGAGAGGCAGCAGCTCTCTCATCGTATCAGTCATTTGCTGACAGGTAAAGTCCGATATTGGCTGAGGAGGCATTGAACCACTACTGACATCTAACCCCTCAAACAGTTATGGCCTCTTCAATGAAGCTGGAGTATCCTCTAAGCGATGCTCTGCCGAACGTTGAGCACGCCCGAGATCGGCTCCTGGCGCGTCTTTTTCATTATCGTAAAGACCCTGAAGCATCTCGAATGTCGACCGATGAAGACTACGCTCTGTTGTATGCATACGGTATGTCCTTTGTCCTGCAGAAATCACATCAACCATGGCTAAATTTGAACTTAGTGCTGGTGGTGGGACAGTTGTCCGGAGAAATTGAAGCCATCCTTGGGGAAGTTGGTCGTCTTTTTGGAGTTCTGGATGAGGATGCAGTGAAGTTGTATGCTTAGACATTTGGGGCGGGGGGGTTAAGGAACAAGCGCCCGCATTGTAGAGAAGAATAGCTTCGAAAAGTGAGTTCCTCGTAGAGAGTCAATGTAAATGAAGAAGAAAAAAATGAAATCATTTTCTTATTTTTCAGTTGTGTTGCGATTCTGCAACTGCGACATTTGGTGGGGGAGAAGTAAATTGGATCAATCGTTTGCGGATGGATTGTCGGAAAGTCCAACAACTTCCCTTCTCCGTCGTCGCTCACACTTACTCACTCTCTCCATCCCTCCCTCTCCCCCACTGTCCATTTCCCCATCAATGCGCGTCTTGGCCTACTCTCGCCCAACCATCTCTTACATGCTTTCGTCTTATCTCATCGTCTAGAACTCAGTCCGCATCTTGATCAAGATTGAATGGGATGAGTTCCGCCTCTTCATGAATGCCTAGCTCCCCCCTCCCACCCTCTCCCCCGGCTTCGCGCAGCCCCCGTGCCCCGTCGCGCTTCCGCGAGCACCGCAGTCATGCAGATCGACCCGGCTGCTCTGAGTCGGCCAGACTCGGCAGCGACCACAATTACCTCGTCCAAAGGTTCTGCGACCAGTGCTCCAGCACCGCAGAAGTCGACCAAGGCGCTCATCGCCGTTCCGCGACTCGACCTTGAACCTGTCTACACGGAGCTCAAAGCCGCCATCGGCGACCACTGGGCCGAGTATCAAGAGGCCACCACTCTTTTCCTCCTTGGTGAGTTCGACATGACAAAATGGACCCCAACACTGAACAAATATGGCCTCTGGCTTTCTGCAACCACATTCCCCGGTGCCGTCTCGTACGGTCGTATCTATATGACCCCACATCTCCGCTTGGCCTCCATCCAGATCGCGAGACTGACGTCTTTATTCGCTGAGCAGGACAACTAAATCAAAGTGAACTGTCATCGCGCGTCGATCATATAATATGCGCCGACCAAAAAACCGAGCACCTCCACAATAACTTCATCTGCGCGATTATCGGAAACTTGACCCGAGATCTCCCCGACCATGGAGTCGCTAGTTGGGTATCCGCAAATGACAAGCCCTCAGTGGTGTCGAAACCGACGTCGGGGGACGCTGCCGAACAGAGACTCAAAACAGAGGTCATGCAGCTGCCTCCGCGGGACCGGCGCAGACTTAAGGCTATACACGAGGTAGGCAGTCCATTACTCGATATGTGGCTGGCCACGCCATATAAAAGTTATTGTACAAGTCTAACATGATGTGATGTTCCACTGGCTCAGCATGATCCTAACGATATCTCGTCCAATGATCTGGTCGAATACCACCTGGCGAAGCAGATTAAATTGCCGAGCCAGGTACCTGCCAGCGCCGGGGGTTTAAACAAGACAAGTAGGTCTCTCTCATGCTTTACGGATGACTCTACTTTTGTTTTGCGATGAGAAGCTTATTTTTCTGATTTACGATAGATTGGGAGCTGGAAATTCGAAAACGCTACGCGCAACCCCTAGCATGTGAGACCGGCGAGTTTCCAGATGCCGAATCAATCCATGCACGCATGGTTCCTATATGCTACGAAGAGTCTATAGTCAGTGGCGCAAGCTTACCCTGTGCGGAGTATATGGCCATTGCAACAGAGACATTCGTCAAGGAAGTCTTGTCAGTGGTTTTCTCGCGAACAAGGTCTAACGGCCCGTCGGGAACCATCAATGGTATGATGATGCGCAAGTATCGACAACAACTAGAGCGAGAAGAATTGGCATTCACGAGAGGCGAAATTGTCAAAGATAGTGCAACCGGGTTATTGCCTATTGAAGCTAAGGAGGCAAGTGTCCGAAAGCCACTGGGGGTTCGGGACCTGCGGCTAGCACTAGAGCTCGGCAGCGGTGTTCTCAGCCATATGCCCCTGCTTGTGGACCAGATTATGGGCGGCTATTTCGAAGATGAACACGAGGCGGAAAGACATGGTACAATTGACGACGTTGTAGAGATCACGAATGACGACCCCGGACAGAATTTCTTCTCCGATGAGATGGACATTGACGACATCGACTCCGATTGGGAAGGAGGCACAGCGGCTGATAGGGAGCACTTGGGTGCTTTGTTGGATGAGTGTCTATCCATGGCCGCGTGAACTATCCCTCCTTTCGCTCCTCCTTTCTCTTCCCCTCTACCCCCAGTTCCTCTCCGTGCATACGCTGCGTCAACCGCTGACCCATTCTCTACTTCCTGTCTCTTTTATTTTTCTGCTTTCACAGCCCTAAGCCGCTTGATATCCGTTGCTTTTAATGCGTTGCGCCTTTGTGCCTTTTTTCCCCCGTGATACACATACATTCATACACATTTCGATCTGGTATCACCAAAGATTGGGCTCGACATCTTGGATCTGGCGGAGCGTCAAGGCGTCTTGGGAGTCTTTAAGGATTGCCGCTATGGCGCGCGACCCTGTCATTTCTGCATTTGGCATGGAGTTCAAAGATGCTTCTGTTTTGTTTTTGTCTATATTGAACCCTGTTTCCCCGTTTCTTTATTATATTGCTTCTTTCTCTCTTGCTTTCTTGCCTGCGATCACTATTCGGGCAGTCAGTCTTGTTCAAAGTGACAAATCATCTTTTTTTTGGCCGAGAAGCCAATGCAGTCAACTCGAATCCCCTACTATGCCAATTTATAACAGCTTCAGTCTCGCGAGGGGAGCATCAAACGTCCTTACCGATTACGGCCCACTTGAGAGGCGACTGTGATTGTTTTGGGGACATCCTGAGCTTGCCCGCTACGATCATCCGAGCTGCCGCATGACCCCACTGATTGGTCAATTCTGGGATAAATGAAGACAGGAACTGGACATTCTATGCATGGCTGTGAGCCTGTGGATGCAAGGGATTACCCTGCGGACCTGGCGATGTTGTTCTTGTTTTGTCTATGTACTGTACATTATCTGCTGGGACCGCCTGATTGCAGGTCATTCCGGGACCGCTTTAATTAAATAACGATGACTCATGATTTTCAAGATATTTCAAGCCAGCTGCGATCGAGTACCCTGCTGACCATGCGAGCTTGTTAGACTGATGAGGCTTGTGGCCGTAATGCGTCTCCCACGCCGATCTCGGGCGTTTATTGGTAAGCTTGTCACTGGAACCGAACTTGAGTTGGGGTGAAAGGGGTGCTCAAGGGCCGAAGACCGTTCATTGAGTGAGACGGTCGGCAACCATTTGGAGAATTTCCTCTGTTGACTTGCGCGCATTGGACGGGTCTTTGCATACCGATTGCCAGACTTCGCCGTGCTTCGGTTCGGTCATGCTACATTTAGCCACGACATCTGCTCGTTTCTCCTGCACGCCGATATCGAGTCAGTCTCTGAAATACTCAAAAGAACAGGGGAAAAAAGAAAATGGGGGTTAATCGTACCTCTGTACCGTGCTGCAACAGGAACTTATAATACCAAGCCCACCCGTCGCCCAAGTCACTGTCGGTGACAATAGCCTTTTCAAACCAGGTCATTGCCTTCTCCAGTCGACGCTCCCCCCAAAAGATGCGAGCCACCGTGATGAACAGAATCGGGTCGTTATCGGCCTTTTTGATAGCCTCCAAGCTGCGGGCCTTTCTCTGCGAGCGAGGCTCGAGGTGCCAAATGCTTTCGCTCCATAGCAGACCAGATGTGGGGACCTCTTGCAGGGCTTTGGCCATCAAGACCTTGGCCTGGGCGATGTTGTTGGCACGTCGTTCCACGCGAACACTCTCGGTCCACAATTCCGGGCTCTTGGGTACTGCAAGGCGAGCGCGGTCTAGAACCGAGCGAGCTTTGACGACCGCCCCGGCCCTTTCTTCCAGCCGTGAGGCCAACAGCCAGAGCGGTACCGACTTGGGGCACGCTCTGGTACCGGTTCCATAAGCCTCCCTCGCCTGAGGATACTTGTTCTGGGCTTCGTAAATCTGGCCTTTCATCATCCATAACTTGTGGGCTTTAGGGTAGAGTTGGAGACCTTGGTTGACGAGGTCAAGCGCCTCGTCAACGTTGCCCAGTTGCCGCTCAAATGCGACACTCTTGACCCATACACGATCCGTCCCTGCTTCACGGCGGGCCGTGGACAGAAGCTCTCTGGCCTGGGCTGTCTGGTCGGCATCCGCCTCCAATTTGACGGCAGCCAGCCAGATGTCTTCGTTGTTCGGGTTCTGGTTGAAAGCACGGCCGAGCACTCGTCGGGCATCGTCGATTTCTCCAGACTGCCATTTCTCTTTAGCAAGCTGTAACCACAGCTCCTCGCTTTGAGGACAGGCTTCCACGGCCTTTTCAAGCACCTGCCATAGTGCCTCTTTGCTACCATGGTTGCGCTCGAGGTCAGCTGCCGCTAGCCAAATAGTTCGGCGATTGACGAAAACACGGAGTGCATAGGCATAGATAGCCCTAGCTGTTTCGTACTTGCCGCGGGAAATACTAGCCTTGGCATCCTCCATCCAGATGTCCTTACGGTCGTCATCCTCGTCGAGACCCCATCCGAGAGTCTCGCGGATAATAGCACCGCAAGTGAGAATGGCACCTTCCTCCTCACATTTCTCAGCCTCGGCGATCCATTCCTCCCTCTTAAGCATCGCGTTCTCTCTTGCCAAGCTCTGTACAGCCCTCTTCATAACGTTGACCTTCTCGGATGTACCCATTTGTTCCTGCAACCTCGCGGCTGCGATCCACACTTCGTGGCTGGTAGGGACGGCTTTTCGAGCAGCATTTAGAACTTTCTGCGCATTTTCTGGGGTCTCGAGGCGCGCCAGAGCAAGCCAAAGCTCCACTGACAGAGGTATGATTTCAACTGCTTTTGCGAGAAGAAGACGTGCATCTGCTGGGTCTTCCTCCAGGTTGACGGCCTCTTTCCAAATGACAACGGACTGGGGAATGTGAAGAATAGCTTGTCTGAGCACATTCTTTTTGGCCCGGGGCTCGGTTTCCAGTCTCATCGCCTCAATCCACAGTCTTGTTGAGCGGTCGTTGTTCTTGATCGCGTTTGCAGCTATAACCTTGGCGTTATGTCCTTCGTTGAGTCGGATGTTCTCCAGCCAGGCGTCTTCACTTTTCGGGCATAATTCGCAGCCCTTGGCGATAACATTCCGGGCCGTCACAACTCTACCGGCAAGTTCTTCCAGACGAGCCAGAGCGATCCACCCGGGAGCATGCTTGGGGTTCGTCTTCGTTACTGATTCTAAAAGAACGCGAACCCGCTTAATGTCGCCGATTTCCACCTCGCCCGCCTTAAGCTCCGACTGGGTGAGGCTTGTAAGATAGCCCTTAGGGTCGATGTTGGTGGCGCTTCCCGAGGCCGAGTCGCCCGATGAGCCCATTGCAGCTTGATCCAGTCTGACCTGTAGCACCTTGTCACGCGCGGCACTTATATTGGCAAAATTCGTTATCGTTCCGTCCGCACTCTCTGCTCCCGCGGCGGCACTGGTCTGCGCACCGTCGTCTGCCACGGTTGTTTCGAATTGCGTCGAATCCCTTGCACTGGCGATCACACTGTCCGGCACCGCATAGAACCGTTGACGGAGGTTCTGCTTCGCGCGTCTGTTCTTGCCCGTAAGATCTCCCACCTCCGGTAGGTTCGCCCACTCGTCTTCGGAGACGGAGGCTAGCGATCGTTTTAGGTCGGCAAATTGCTGCTGAATCTTGGGATTCTTGCGTTCGTAGTCCTCTCGCTCTTGCCGCTCTCGGGCTTCTCTGGTAGGAGCCGAACTCCATGTCAGTAGTCCATCCTGACACGAGGTCGCCGGGGAACCGATAAACACCGCGGAGGGAGTGCAGTCAACTGACCTTCGCATCTTGCGTCTTTTGTCCATCTTCTCATCCACCTCCCGGTAGATTCGGTCGGCTTCATCATCCTCCTGATCGAACTGTCCGTAGGCAAACAAGCCTACTTCGTTATCCGGATCCTGGAACCGCTCATCCTCCTCCTCGTCTTCGGCTTTGTCGTCCTTGCCGCCCTTATCTCGCCCGGCTCCATACGCAGTCGGGGGCGCGGCTCCTAGTTGTTGCGCTCGTTTCGCGAGCGCTGCCTGGATCTGTTCAGGCGTGGGCCCTTCACGCGCAGGTCCTAGATCTGAACGGGTGGTGAAACCGGTCGCACCGCGACCAAGACCCGCAACGTAGTTCTCGGGGGCGGGCTGGCTCAGGAAGTCTTTCCGCCCAGAGGCCATACTGACCGAGACACACGTCACAGAGGATGAAGTAAAGCTGAAAGACCGCAGCGACGCCTGATGGAAGACGGGGTGGGGTGGTGACAAGCGACGTAGGCGGTGGATATCGACCGATGCTTTGCGACGGGCCATCGGGGAAACGGTCGCATTTAGATTGTTCCGGCCCCGGTAATCTTATCGCAATGCCTTCGATTTTTTTGCCTTATTCACACCGGAGTGGAGCACAGCACCGAGGGTGTCACAAGGTCTCTTTTGAAGACCTCTTTTTTACATTCATACCTATATTACAGCAAGGCCGGCCGTGGTAATCGCTGCCTCTGATCACCGGCATGCCTAAGGTCAAACAACAGAAGCGCAACAGCGCCTCCAAAGCCAACCCATATGCAGACGCTGCAGCCAAAACTAAAGCAGCCAACAGCATTTTCAAAATGAACACAGACCTTGGTCAACATATCCTGAAAAATCCCGGCGTCGCCCAACGAATTGTCGAGAAAGCTGAGCTGAAACAAAGTGACGTGAGTAAAGCCTTCGCTATGTCCAATTCGCAGTTTCCGGGCACATCTAAAGTCTGATATACCTCGCCTCACAGGTCGTGCTGGAAATCGGTCCTGGCACAGGTAACTTGACCGTAAAAATCCTCGAGAAAGCAAAGAAAGTCATCGCCGTTGAGCTGGATCCTCGAATGGCTGCTGAGGTCACAAAACGTGTCCAGGGGACGCCCGCCCAGAATCGCTTGGATGTTATACTCGGAGACGTGATGAAGACGGATCTTCCGTACTTCGACGTCTGCATTAGCAACACTCCCTATCAGGTACGCTTTCATATCTAAGGTTTTTCTCATCCAGTCCCTAACCTGCTTGCGACCAGATCTCTTCCCCACTCACATTCAAGCTTCTCGCTACCTCACCAGCTCCTCGAGTCTGCATCCTGATGTTTCAACGAGAGTTTGCGCTGAGACTCTTCGCCAAACCGGGCGATAAACTCTACAGTCGACTCTCGGTCAATGCCCAGATGTGGGCCAAGATCGATCACATCATGAAGGTTGGAAAGAACAACTTTAAACCACCTCCGCTGGTCGAGTCCAGTGTAGTCCGCTTAGTCCCCAAAAATCCCAGGCCGCAAATCAATTATGACGAATGGGACGGACTTCTTAGAATCCTTTTCGTTCGAAAGAATAAAACAATCCGATCAAGCTTCTTAGGGAAATCCACTGTTATGGACATGCTGGAAGCTAATTATCGGACATGGTGCGCGCAAAATGACATTCCGGTGGAGGATGGACCAGCGGGTGAGACTGGAGCAGACGCAATGGACACAGGCAATATGGAAGATGAGGAAGATGAGGACGAGGCTGAAGAAGTCATGGATGTGGATGATGACGATGACGTGCCGGACTTTTTCAAGGAACAGGAAAATGCCCGGATACAAGAGGCGCTAAAGGGTCGGCCAAGCCGAAAGAAGAGAGGAAAAGTGGGAGAGCTGGTTCGGGAAAAAGTTCGGCAGGTACTGGAAGAAGAAACGGGCCTCGCCGATAAACGTGCCAGGATGTGTGATGAGAATGATTTTCTGAAGCTGTTGTGGGCGTTCAACCAGAAAGGCTTCCATTTCACCTGAACACACTGCTGACAAGAAGGAGCGCGTGTCGGGCCTTGGGATCTTCTGGTGTATACGAAAACAAGATCTCCTTAATGATTCACGACATCGTCATTGAAAGCCATTCTCAGGCGACCGATCTCCAGCCGGGCGAAGATGGGCACGAGAGTCCTGAAAAAGACTTTGCCATATGTAGGCTTCACTTAGCAAAAGTTCAATATCCTTCTCAGTCCAGCCTTTCGTCGGAAGGGCTTGCAGGAACATCATAATCTCCTAATTCTAGTTAGCTTGGGTCTGTGCTGGTACAGCTCTTCCCATCAGAAACGCACCTGAAAGTCCATTTTTACCAGTTGATCTGTCCACTTCACCAGAAACGCCGCACACACGTAGAGGTGGAAGCGTGAGAAACCCTGCTCTTCAGCCTATATGCAGATTATCAGTAAGGACGTCAGGATTGTGATCTCTTTGGAAGTGGACATGCAGTACCATATATGTATCCCACATTCTTATGGTATTTTGGACGCTCATTTCTCGCATGAGGAGGCAGTTCATCCATCGAAAACTGAATTGCATGAATTCCACACCCTCTTGCTCTAAATGCTTAGCCAGCGTAGAATCTATGCGCATGGTCAAATCACGCAGTGCTCTGACTTGCCTGTGAATCCCAGGCTGAGCATAGATGTAATTGTCCTGAATTCCGTCCAGGAGTTTGGTAAGACACCAGAAGGAGTCCGCCTCCACCGCATCCAGCACACTCCGAGGTAATTGACCTGGATCCATGCCTTCCTCGACATTAAGATCGGTGACGTAAAGTCCAAGAAATACTTGCCAGAAAGGAGTCACAAGGTCATTGATGCCTTGGACATAGCCGCTGGCAGGATGACGTATAGCCCAGACGTAGAGTATCTTCTCTAAAGAGCGTTGAGTAGCCTCGTAGCTGTAGAGCTGGATGTGGGGGCTGGTGCGAGGAACATCTATACTAATCTGATGCCAGACGGCTTCATCTAACCCTCTGCCTCGCCCTGTGACGGACGAAGACAGGTTTCCGGAGGTTGAAGGACCTCGCTCAAAAGCTTGTCGAACCCCGTCCAAGTATTCCTTACGCTTCCTTTCAAGGGTCGAAATGCGCCGTTCACTGTTTGTCGGCAAGTACCCTAGTAGTAATTGCCAAGTCATTGCTCGCACTTCTTCTGGGACCCCTGACCACGCGAGGTTCCTGAGTTCCGCAAGAGGAACAGTGCTCGTCTGCAACAGACGCTTGAATTTGTTGATTCTTGAGATGCGACTCGAATATAGGTCCATTTCTTTAGGCGACGCATTTTTTGGTGGTGGCGCATGATCAATAAGATTGAGAGCGTGCGCAGGGTCTAGATTTCATTAGCAGAAGCGCTTGGACCTGTCTGCGCTTAAGGCTGCAACCAACCTCTCAAAATTTCCTTATACTGAGGACGTAGGATTTTACCCTCTGCCTTCTTTGCTGCAGGGTAAATTGAAACGCCACGCTCTTCTGCAATGTCAGAGCTATTTGCCCGTTGTCGATTGCTTCCGAGACCAACACCAAGGGTCAAATGATCCCCTATCCCCCCACCGGGGTCAACGGTGTTAGGTTGAACTAGAGCAGTAGCCCGGTTTTGCTTTCTCCGCATGCTGGTAATGCTTGGAAGCCCAAATTCATCCTCATCATCATCGTAGGCTACATCCTCCTCCTCATCTTCATCTTCCTCCTCTTCTCCTTCGTCTGCCCGATAACTTTCCCAAGCTTCCAGTCCTCCATTCATGATGCCAGAGTAAGAGGTGCAAGGTGACGAGACCCATAAACCCGGCCGGTGTGGAGACAAGGTAGCATGTGGGGTACTGGTGGAAGTCACTGGAGGTGGTGTTCGTGGACGAGCATGTGGTTGTGGGCCTCTGTAGGGCATACATTTGGATCAATCACTAGAGAACAGGAGCAATCAAAGCGTGCGGCCGTGAGACTCACACTGAAATATTGGCATGGGAGTATGAAGCTCCAACGACGGTATTCGACTCCGGGGTTCTGGACGATGTCTGGTTATGCGACACCGACCTAGCCTTCCAAAACGGCGAATTGCTTTTCCTTCGCGCACCGGTTAGTGGGCCTTATATGAGCTGCGGTGACAAGAAACAGCTTCAATTGATTCGCTGGGTTGAGGATTGCCAACTCAGGATTGAAACTAACGTACTCGATGCGATCTGTGACGACAACAGGGGAATTGATCAGTTGCGGGAAAATCTTGTAGGCGTAATAAAAGTAGGTATGGAAGAGACACGAACCAACCTGGACCATCTCCTGATAACGAGTTGACCAAGCGATCGGGTCAGCAACCCGATTATATAGTACTTTCGAAAGATGTCTGGGGAAGGGAAGCGGCTTCATGGAGCAGAGTAAGACTAACTCACCTGCTGCTGGCCTTTTTTGCTTGCCATTGCGCCAAGCTCTTTATGCAGAGAAGACGAGGCCTGCTGAACAGATCATCAGCTGGCTACCAGATGAGAAAAGCAAGAGTCGGAAGATTGAGAAGAAGAAGAAGGTGATCAGGGAAAGCTAAGTCAGGGAGGAAGAGGCAGTGCGGGGAGGGAAGTATCACCGGCACGTGGAGGTATGTATGTACAGTTATGCACATACAGTAACTAACTTAGTAGTGAGTAGTAAGTTTACTACGTAGTAACTAACTAGTAGAATTTCGCCAAACTGGAGCAAATTAAGGTAATAACCTCCTCTTGCTTTGCTTACACAAAGAGGCTGCAAACACTTTCAAGTCACACCATCAGATCGAGAGGATCATCAATTGTTGATAACAATAAGTACTAAATAATGATTGATGGGGGTACTGCTGAGCTTTGTTTCGTCATGGCCGTCATGGCCTCTGTCAGTCATGGTATTGCGGTTACAGCAGGTCACTCACTTACCAGAAGTAATGTACTTTACTTAGCATGTAATTTATATGTATAATGTGGTCACTTACATACCATACAGTCTTACTCGCCTCAGTTCAACCTCCTCCGCTCCTGCTTTCCTCTCTCCTCTTCTCTCTCTTCCTCTTTCTCCTCCTTCATCTACACCTCCCTCCTCCGTCCTTTTTCTTGTTTAATAAATTTCTCTCAGTTCATCACTCTCCCCCCTTTCCTTTCCTTTCCTGACACTGGAATTTCTAAAACTGGTAGCAGTCCGCACTGCCTGATTCAATAATATTCCCGGTCGAGTCCAGTGGCTCTCGTTTGAACCAATTCCAATTCACCAGCCGGTGTTGGCCATCTCTACAAATTCACATTACCATCCCTCTCACGCTTTCCGCTTCCCAGCTTCTTCAATCCAGTCACTGAGTGATGATGGCTGAACCTGAGGATGTTGAGGAAGACCTCTTCGCCGATTTGTAGGGCGCTCCCGACAATTATCCCAGTTTAAGACATCATCTGACGCTCGGTATCCGCAATTCTAGGTACGATGCCGACGACACTACGGCTCAGTCGACGTCCGTTGTAGAGCCTCCACAGGCTTCAGAACCCATCACCTCCGCTTCAGCTGTTCCCGCGACTCAACCCGATACGCAATATGCGGATCAGCACCATGGTGATGCCGAAGTGGGCGGATCCTACCAATATTCCCACCAGTCCGGCAATCATGTGGGAGGAGAAAATGGCGGCGCTGGCTTTCCGAATCTTTCGGCAACTCCAGTGGGCGACTCCGAACCTCAAGGGACCGGAATCAAAGAAGACGGGTAAGTACTATTTTCAGTCGAAGATCCCTACATCGTGTTTTATTCGTATCATGCACTCTTCATTGCGCCTGTGACTTTGGTGGTCACAGTCTCAAAAATGCTTCTCACCCCCCTTCCTCATTCCTCGTCTTATCCCCAGTCATCCCAGAGGGGATTTGTCAGTGTCTGAATGTTGCCACTGCGCGTGCCTCATATTTCAAGCGAGACATGAGCGATTCCTAAACACTACTCATCGGGCTCTCATTCAAGCCCAACAATGGTTCGTTCTCAATGTCGATTGAGTTCCGGTGTCCTGGTGCTGTGTGCGAAAGGGTCAGGTTCTATCATCTCAGTAAAGGATTTCTCCTGTTCTGGGTCGATCGTGGTTTCTGGATGGAAAAGAGATCTCGGCCCTGAACAAGAAAATTTGATATTAAGAGGATATCCTCGCTGGCGATGTTGAATTTCGTCTAGTGCTCACCCCCTCGTTACGAGGCTCGTGTGAAAGATCTATCGGCGATACGGCAACGATATAAGACTCAGGAAGACAGTGCTCGGTTCCCTAGCTTTTGAGACCGTGCTACGAGCGACTATAGTACACCCGATACTATATAGCTTCATGTCGATATATCATGATAGAGCACAGCAAGGAATGAGGCCTTGACTGTCTAGTTTGGAAGGTTCTCGAACAGATTACCTAGCTTCGGACTTGATTAGACAGACAGGCAAAAGACTCTATGGCCAAACAGACAGACAGACAGACAGACAGACAGACAGACAGACAGACAGACAGACAGACAGACAGACAGACAGACAGACAGACAGACAGACAGTTAAGAAGGGAAAGAAAATGGACTTAATCCATCCGCCTCACATGCTCCAACCTGTGGTGACACTACCCGCATACCTTTTCGATGCTGGAAACCGCGTTTGGTCTTCATCTCACTGGATGGTGTTGTAAACCAGTGTTGCTTCCTGATTAGGAGACATAGTGACTGTCTTGGACAAGGAGATCCCTGGCAATGTATTGATGGCCCAGACCGACCCGCGATGTTGGGGTCTTTTTCCCAGACTCTCAACTCCCTTCTGGGTTCAGTCGATGCTTCTGTCATAATGACAGAGAGGCAGCAAAAATAAATCGGCTCGTGTCCAATGACAAGCCGTGTGCCGGCCAATACTCAGACCTATGCAGCTAGCATCTCTTGATCAAGTCCCTTCACTGCATCAAGAATCATCAAGCTGCAACGAATGGAGCAGATCATCCTACCCCATCCCTCGCAGCAGTCAATGGCCCACCGCCGGGGCTGTCATCTCCTTTGTCTTTTTTCTGAATTATCTGTTGTTTCTCAAATGTTCTTCATAGCGTTTAATGCTTGAGAGATTGCAATACAGCGTTTGCTAATCGTGTCATGTCCAGGAAAATGTTCATTGGTGGTTTGAACTGGGAGACTACGGATCGTATGTACTTTCCCTTGGCTGGCTGCGGCTGCTCCTGTCGCCCTTAAGTTATCTGACAAGTTCGATTAGAGTCTCTGAAAGATTACTTCTCTCAGTTTGGGGAAGTACAAGAATGCACTGTGATGCGAGATAGTGCTACGGGTCGCTCCAGAGGGTTTGGATTTTTGACATTCAGAGACCCGAAGACTGTCAATACCGTCATGGTTAAGGAACACTATTTAGATGGCAAGATTGTGAGAGCCTCCGTCACACATTCCTTCCCGTACTTGTCATAAAGATCCTCAACAGCTGACCATTATGTGGCAGATCGATCCCAAGCGTGCAATCCCGCGTGACGAGCAGGAGAAGACCAGTAAAATTTTTGTTGGTGGCGTGAGTCAAGAGGCAAACGAACACGACTTCAGAGATTTTTTCACACAATTTGGGCGTGTGATTGATGCCACCCTGATGATTGACAAGGATACTGGTCGTCCCCGTGGCTTCGGATTCGTGACCTTTGACAGTGAAGCGGCCGTCGAAGCAGCTCTCTCCCGTCCTCTGGAAATCCTCGGGAAGCCGATTGAGGTGAAGAAAGCTCAACCAAGAGGAAATCTGCGGGATGAGGAAGACCGCCGTTTCCGCCGTGGCAGGGAGGGTTTCCGTGACGGTGGCGCAATGGGAAGCGATGGTTCGCAACCACAAGCCGGTGCTCAAGGTCAAGGAAGCATGGCTGGTGGACTCACCCCCCAGATGATGGCACAGTATTGGCAGAGGATGCAGCAGTACTTTGCCCTGATGCAACAGCAAATGGCCGTTGCTGCGGCTCAAGGTCAAGGCATGGGCGGCATCGGTATGGGCGGCATGAACCCAGCCATGATGCAACAGATGCAGCAAATGAAACAGATGCAGCAAATGCAAATGGGGAACAATCAAGCACCACAAGAGAGTCTTAGCCCTCCGTCGCAGAGCTCAACGCCCCAAACAATGGCACCGAACATGATGAATCCCGCCATGATGCAGCAGATGCAGCAGATGCAGCAGATGCAGAATCAAGGTCAAGGCAGCAGCTCCGGAGGCATGGCCGGTCAGATGGGGGGTGGGGGCAATGGAATGAACATGGCCGCAGCTAATGCCAATGGGAATTACTCGAGTCATCGCGGTGGACCTGGCTACAATGCTCAGGAACAAATCGCCTTTGAGCAACAAAAGTACGAGCAGCAACAGGCACGCCGAGCTATGGAAAACCGGGCTTTTTCTCCCTACCAACAAGGTGGGCCAACTTCTTGGGAAGGTATGTATGATGAAGTACCTCAGCCGAACATCCCGACCGGGCCCCAGGCCATGACCCGCGCGGGGAGCATGGGACGCGGTATGTCTATTCCTATCCTGCCACCCCCAGGTCCTGCCTGTCATTCGCCTTGTCTGCCCGAATATGCTAACACCGAAACATAAAGGTCCGACTCCGCAACCTCAAAGTGCTGCCCCAGCCAATGCTCCGACAGGCCCGAAGAATGCCGGCAAGCCAGGCGCCAACTATCGCGGTGGAGGCCGTGGAGGTCACCGGGGCTTCCACCCTTACTCGCGCGGTTGAGGACTTGGTTTTTCTTCCTTCGGTCCTTGTGCTTTTCCTTTCCACACGCTTGTACATGTGCGCACAGTCTCCAATGCTACCTCCCCCTTTGGAATCTTCATAAATCAGTCAGATTCCTTGCTGGTACCCTTCCGCCCTCTCTATTCATCGCGACGTAAAGGACCCTCAGCTACTCTCACTGGTCACCAATCCAGAATGGCATGATCCTCCAGCAGCAATAGTGACCTTTGATACTACAAAAACCTTGAAATATGCATGGCCACGCCCTATTATTGTTGCATATCTTTCTTCTTCCCTGCCCCCTTTTTGACGCTTCGTACTGTATTTCTTACACTCTCTTCCTCTCATTGTTTTTTTTTCTCTCGCGGTGTGTGCGTGCGAAGTAATCCAAATTGTGCATGGCATCTGGCATTGATTGCTATGGTCTTAATTCTATTCTCAACCCTGTCTTGCTATCGCTTTATGTAACAAAACCTTGGGTTTTTGCGGTGGAACGAATCTTCTGTGCGTACCTAAACTATGCGTAGCCAATTTGGTAGCCTGAGAGCATCAGTCTCGATATCGGAATGGTAGAACAGAGCCGGGCCCAGCTTGGTGGCAGTGTCACCTCTTTGGAGACACAGCCTACATGGAAAGAAGGCAACCCGGAGTATATTAGGGTCCGTGCTTGAGATAGGCAGGACTATCAAGACCGATTTTCTGGATATGAATCAAATAACAGACCTTTTGGGGTAAAGATGGTGGAGGGAGCTAAACAGCAAGGAAACTAGAAGCAAGTGCAAACCACCACCACACCACAACAACAACCAAAGTACGCTAAATTTGTTAGAAACTGACACAAAAAAATCTATGTCCATGAAAGAGTTTTACGCCGGGAGAAAAGAATATAACAACAAATCGTAATCCCAATTTATCCTACAGGGAGGATCAATAAGCGAACCCATAGCCGGGGGTAGTGGCATGGTGCCTTTCAGGAGCATCATGACTGTCACGGCTCCGCCGACTCTCACGGCTTACAGCACGATCGTGTTGCTCTTCAGGGTTATAGCCAGACCCAACTAATCGATCCATACTCCCAGTGGGACTCTGCCGCCCTTTGTGATCGAACTGGTCACGATAGGGCTCGTAGGGACCGGTGAAATTGAATTTGCTCATCTCGGCGTAATCCTTACGAGGAGGGTTGTCCATCAGGAGAGACTCGCGGGCGTCCAAGGGGGTCAGATCGTCCATGTCGCGATTCATCTTGTCTGTAAGAGCAAATTGAGACGATTAGCACATACAGTTGTAATTAGGCCCAATGTTCGGAAATGTAGCGACTTACCGGCCTCTCGTCTCCGCTTCGCATGAGGATTCTCACGACAGCAGAGGAGAATCGCGTTGACACAAATTAGAATGGCCAAGATGCCGGTGAAGCCAGCCTGGACCGCGATGAGAACAATTCCGGTGACCGTCTTGGTTGTCTCTGATAGGCCGAGCTCATCCACAAACACCAAAACAAGAACAACCGACAGAAGCCGTACTACTTGCACACTGGTGTTGATCCATTGGCTCGACTTCACAACGTATGGTCGATTCCACAGTAGCATGACCAACATAAGCGCCTCAACGATAAGCTGACCCGCACTTTGCGCCAGCCCATGGCCATTCCCTGCCGCGATAATGCACCCCTTAGCGAACATATATACAATCGCGGGTACAAAGATCCACCAATAATCCTTCTTGTAATTGTCGTAGAAAAGACTGTACTTGCGCCAGGTTTCGCTATCATCGTACAAGCGAGATGCGTCGCCTTCAGATTTTCTGAACTTCCGTGCCAGATAAGCAATCCGAAGACCGAAGAACAGGAGCACAGCTGTGAATACAACCAGAGCAACGGCAGCCAGAATTTTTGCGGCCCAGGAATCTCCGCTGCTGAGTTGGTAGACACACCAGATGACCCAGATCCCATATAGAATCAAGATTAAGTTGGTGATTGTCCGCCCGAGGAGACCCCAATAGTCCTTGCGAAAGTTGGAGAGCTTCTGAGGGAAAGACCCATACAAAGCCCATACTTCAAGGATGACCTTAAGGAGCAAAATCCCCACGGTGATGGCGGCAATGAGGATGGCGAAGATAAGCAGCACAGTCATAAAGGTATTCCCCTGCGGCACAGTCAATTGCTCTGCATAGGCCTCGATTCCCGATACCATATGTTGCAATCCACTGCTACTGCTGGTACTGTTGGTGGTACTGTTGGTGGTAGTGTTGGACGTCACGAGTTCGCGGGCGACGAGGTTCGCAGCACCAACAGTCCAGTCGAGAGCGCGCTTCGACTTGCTGCTTGGGTTTGACGTGGAGCCGCTTGAATACACCAAAGTGGCGTTTAGGAGATATTCGTAGCTGTCTTCCGTCAGATTTCCGCCAGTTACCCTGCGGAAGCTATCAATGGACTCCTGCATCTGGCCCCACGGGATGAGGCCTGTGCTAAAGGCAAAGTTCTTGGAAAAGCTGCGGTAGACCGTAGGATAATTGACGCTAAGCATACCATTAGTTGCCATGGTGTGGAACCAAGTCATAACATCGCCGAAAGATGGGCTGGATGACGAAGCTCCAGGGTGACCAGCAGCACCTAGAGCGGACAACCCGCTCACGGCTAAGGCCGCCCCCGCTACGCCAGCAGCAGCGTAGGAGACAGCTGCAATCTGCATCGTCTTGCCGTTACTTAACTCTGTTTGGATGCAAGCCAGCTCGTCATCGTTATTATCCTTCGACAGCAACTCGAGTTTCACTTGGCCATCCAGATCCGGAATAGCGAATGCGATGGAGGGGATTTGACTGGCAATGGAATCAGGAACCTGCATCTGTCCCTGGGCTTGAAAGCTGCCGGCCGGCACGGGACACAGGGCTGCCGTGTAATACTCGGTGCCACAGGGATCGAATGTTTTCGAGTAGAGTTGATTGCCGTACGCATAGATCGTAATTGAGCCAGTAACATTCTGTTCTTTCGCATTGGTACCGCCGACATTATAAACGAGTTCGTTTGTTGATTTGGTGTATGTGACATCAAGATTATTGACTTCAATGGCCGAATCCGTCAGGCATGTTGATAACCCATTAGTGCTCAATGTGTCCGTAGCGAGCGTCTGAGAAGCCCACAAGCCGAAGGTAGTGAGCGTGATATGTGAAACGAGAGTGGTCCGCATTCTGATTGACAAATAGCACAAATCGTCGGATTCCGGAACTCAAAACGCTAACATCAAGAACCTCTAGTTCTTGCGCTAAGATGGTGGTAATATTGAAGCCAGTCGAGGCGGCGACCATTAAAATAAGATATGTGACGAAGCCGTAATTCGGTCAAATCGCACAGCGACTTGATACGAATGAGTGTCTCCGAGGGGTCAACAGGATCAACCTGGACAGAACGGAAGGATAGCAAAAAGGACTGAAGATCAGGTCGGCGATGAATGGTGGGATAGGAGTCTTAATGACCAAATGAACAGCAAGACAGTGCCTGAGATCCCACACTTACTAGACCACCTTACCTCTTGCAGGTCAAGCAGTTATGAGATATGTTCACTCCGGATAACAAAGGCCGTGTTAGCTTGCTAGAGAGATCTCGCAGCACCTCACAAGAGCACTAGCTGAGGTCTGATCAAAACTTGCTTAATTCTTCCGAGGCAGCAGGTGAGAAAGAGTGGTGAGCAATAGGATGGAGCGAGAGCGAGAGCAAGAGCAAGAGCAAGAGCGAGACAAAGCAAAAGAATGTCCAAAGGGAACCGATTGTCGTCAATGACGACCGAGGCGAAAGCAGACAAAGCGGAAGCAGAAGACGGAGAAAGAAAGAGTGTGCAAAAAAGTGCAAAAGAAAGAGGAAACGTATAGACTGGCAGTAATGAGTGTTTGGGATGGGAAGGTGGGTAAGACGGAGACAAGCAAGCAAACGGTAAAGGGGAGAGAGAGGGAGGAGAGGAGGGGGAAGAAAGAAAGAGTAGGGAGAAAGAGAGTAGAGAGATTGCTACAACTCTGATAATAATTACGGTTTGACTAGACAACTACATAGTAAACTTCGGTACTGTACACTAGACGCACTGAACTTACGAGTACTACGAGTACTACGAGTAGGTATGTATGTACAGTACTACGGAGTATTGAAGAGAAGCGCACCATCATTAGGCATGTACCTGGTAGTTTCTTACACCGAGATTAGCATGACTGGATATTGAAGCGCCCGAGCGGGCGGAGCGGGATGAGCCACTAGAGCCTGATTAGTATTAGCCAGGGGCTGCAAAGCTGAAACATGGGCTACTGATAGGCTGATGGCAGCCGCCCCCCCACTGTACTGAGTCAAGATTAGTCAAACTTCACTCCTGGTTTGTTGGTTCAGGTAACTGAGGTACAGTACCTTGCTATTAGGTACTGATTGTCTCAATTTGAAGTTCAGATTGCCGGAGAGTGGCAATGAAATCCTGTAGAATATTTTCAAGATGATTCCCAGCTTACAGAATATCTAGTACTAAGTAACATGACTTACTGAGGATTAACTTCCTCCATAATGCTAAATATAAATTCATTCCTGACCCCCTCCGCCCCCCCTCCGCCCCCCATCTCTCTCCCCCTTTCTCCTTCTCCCTCCCTTCTTTCTAATAACACAATACCAACCACGGTTCTTGGCTGGTGTCAGTGACGGGTCGGGAACGGGCCCAATTGTTCAGCCCGTTGCTGGCACTAGCAATTGGTGCCTATCCCAGTCTAGACTCTAGACTCTTTGCAGAACCACTCCTCCCACTTATTAGCGTACTAAATTGTCAATACAGATATGGATAGTTAGGTGACGATAGGCTATCAATACTGGGGGCTATCGATATGCAACTCTTTGCTAAGCGAAGGAAAGTATTCTCTGCACTTAGCCGCGAGAGATGGCATAAAGCATAAAGGGGGTAGAGAAGAAAATTAAAAAAAAAAAAAAAAGGGGGAAGGGGGGAGGAGAAGGTGAATCAGGAACCACTTAACCATCTGGCAAAGAGAAGATACTCATAAATAGTTAGTAGACTACGGTGACTACCTCAAGTACTCCGTACTGCCGAGTCGAAAGACAACCAGCCAAATAAACCCCAACCAACTAACCAGCAACCAACCTCTCTCACTTTTCTGGGACAAACAAAGAAGCAATTGAAAGCCTCCAGGCTGCCGCCCAGCCCCACCGTCCTGAAATCGCCCCAGTGTCCCGGACAATGAGCCAAACGTACTCCGTAGACAGCCAGACTTGGACCACACCCGTCCCACGCATTTCGGCGACAAATCTCCGCAGGAAACAATTTTTAAATTAATGTACTACGTGCTGTACCTAGTAACCTCAGGTAGTGACGACTTGTTACTTCCTAGTCTACCAGACAAGGACTCAAGCAGACCAGGCAGAATGCATTAAGTTACTCTTCTCTATGGCTTTACATGATCGATCAATCGCGGGTCCGATCCTGCATCAATTTTATGCGTACGAGTACTCCATCGCCATCGAACTATCATGATTTTGGTCTAGCTCTGAAGCTTCGCTTAAGTGGTAGAACGAGGTGGACCACCATGTCCTTCGGGGGGCTTAGAGAGTGAAGCTTGGCCTTTTGAGGGAGGAGGAAAGGAAAGACCCCTTTCATCATCTCTATGACACGAGCGAGGAAATTAAAGCACGCCTATGTTGATCTTACGGCTACTTCTCATTGCTTCGACCCTAAGGCGGACTACGGTACTCCATAGTAGTTCAACACGAAGAAAGCTCATTTTTCCCCGTTGACAGAGACAGAAACAGGTGCATCCACGTGGGCAAAGGGTTAAATACGGAATGGACACAGACAGCTTCCTGTCCACTTGAAGGTCAAAAAATTTCACATACTCTGCTTGGCCAGCTGAATCAAATCTCAGCGCAATGGCCCCAATTTGGCTAGAAATCCGAGTTATGAATAATCTCTTGGTCCCCAGATACAGTTCTATAAGTCATAATTTCTATTTTGTTGAGCCCACAATCACTAAATGAAGTTTTTGGTAAATTGTACTGAGTAACTCAGTTGATCAGGGAGTAGTATTACTCAATCCCAAGGACTCAGTCGGGAACAACTCCATTCACCCAGTCACTTGGTATAATCCAGGCTGAGATATTGTTTGAATCAAAGGTCAGAACAAATGATCCCACCCTCGATATTGAACAGAAAATTGGAGTAGAGGTCTATCTAGAGCATGCAGCTGTCCTACCAGTATGTACTGATGAGGTCCTATTTTGTATACAAGGTTGTAACTTCTAGGTGTCGAGAAACCTAAAGGAAACGTCCAATTTCTCGGATGTCGGCCTTTGCCGCTATATTCCAGCACCAGTCACTGGCTTTCTTTGTCTGTTCTGACCCTAAGATGGGGATGCACTGATCAGTGAATTTTTTCATCAGTTGACAGTCGGTCATCGGCGCATCGAGACTGCCAACGGCATGGTCCACGTGTCGTACAATAGTATTATCGCCCGCCCCAAGCTCGGCCACAATCTGGCATTCGTCCGTGCGAATAGTTTCCGCTACTGTAACAATCAACTTCTCGCGCATCCGGATTGTGTCGGGATCGGTTACGACTGCGTCCTCGTATTGCGCTGGCGTTACCTTGCCATATATCAGAGCAACTGCCCCGCCATGATAAACACTGAATTTTGCCTGCAGCCCATCAACAGGTTGAGTTTTGCCGGTCAATTCCAATACCAATGGATGAACAGTGACTTGGATCTTGTTCAGAGCTTCTAGCGGTAGCCCCCTTCTGCACAACTCGCCATGCAGCCAGATGCAACCATCGATGATCGGATGTTTGACTATACCGCACGGGAAAGGCTTGAAGGTATTTTTCTCGAGTTCCCATTGATCTCCTGCTTGCAATCTAGCCATCTGTTCTTCCAGCCTATTATCATGGCTAGTAACCTGTACCCAGCCTCGCTTAGCCTCCAAGGCCTGCACGGAGCTGGTATACCCGTCTGATGCCAGGATAGCGGCCAAAAGTCCGTTCTGGGCTGCCCGACCCGGATGGAAGGATTTGGTGTGCGACCCAAACATTTCGCGAAGGCCGGTTACTTGAGTGGCAGCAATGCCAATTGCATGGGCTGTCTTCTCTGGGGAGAGGCTCATGAGCCGCGACACCGCTACGGCTGCCCCAATGGATCCCGTGGAACCAGTGATATGCCTGATCAGACGACCGGTTAGTTGACTACGTAGGATATATCAGGGCCACACTCACCAACCCACGTCGTAGTGGCTTGGCCAGACTGCCAGGCCAATCTTGCATTCGAGTTCAATCCCGGCAGCAAGGGCAGTGAGGAATTCAGCGCCCGATACTGGTCGATCGAGCGACTGGGCGATACTCAGAAGGGCAGCCGCCACAGGCCCCGTCGGATGAATGATGGTTTCTAGATGCGTGTCATCATAATCATGGACGTGCGACGCGATACCATTGATCAAAGCTGCATGCTGCGCATCCACCTGAAGTCCCTCAGAGCCTAGTAAGGTCGAAGTCGGGGCGCCAAAGAAGCGGGAAAGGGAGTTGCGTGCGATGGAAACAGCGGGGTGATTGCTACCCCCAACCGTGCAACCCACCCAATTGTAAAAACTCCGAGCGGCTGCATTGAGAACACCGGGAGGGAGTGAGGAGGGAGTGAGTGAGGTGGCCCAATGTGCAGCATGCAATGTAGCCATTGTGCACGGAAGGCGAAGTGTAGAGAAGAAAATTGGCGGGAGGGGCGAAGTGGTTGAAGAGTGGTGCGGCGGAATATCAATAAAGCACCGAATATAGATGATCCACTTGTTGATCTCATTTGCTCATTTCCTAGTTTTATCATTACTGCTAAGTACCACGCGCTGTGATGTATCCTGCCCCTCTCCCAATGCAAAATCAATAGTTTCGTAGCAAAAGCTCATTTCCGTCCTGATTTTTCCTGCATCTCACGCATAGCAGCTCGAGCACTTCGACTGCCCCCTAACTTCGGCCCTCGGGGGGCTTCGGTCTTGGTAGATTTTGTATTTCTCGCTCGCGCCACCCGACGACGGGACTGAATGGCATCAAGAAAATCTTTTCGGAATTGCTCTGCCACCCTATCGTCGGCGGCTTGACCATCTGCGTCTCCTGCCTCATTCTCCTCGCCCTCTAATGGGCCATCGTAGACGTCCACTAAGATAGAGTAAGATCTCGAGATCAGAAGATTTCACACTATGAGATGAAAACTCACATTTACTCTCTCGTAGAATTTCTTCAACCAGTCGATCTCGTTCAACGTCCTCGCTGGTTCGTCGCTTCCGGTTGCGCCATGGCCTCTGCTCCTTTCCTGAATGTGTCGCCTTGGAGCCGCTTTCTGTCGCAAGCGCCAGGCCATTATCGTTCCCAGCGAGCTTTCTGGTAGCCGCTTCAGTCCGAGCGATGTTTTGCAGTTTAGACTCCTGACCAAGGTCAATTTCGTGTAATTTACCCAGCGAGGCCGGTTCACGTTGTGGTAGGTCAGCCATCGACGGGGCAGCTGTCGCTGTGGTTGTTGAGGCCGAGCTGTCGCGAACGTCCTCGGCTAACACGCTGCCTCGATGACGCTTGGCCATTTCGGATTCTATGTAAGCCATCCTTATCTCGTTAGCCAACATCACCAACCGGTAATAATCATGGGCAGATGAAATAGGAAGGGTACGTTCGTACATATGCTTGTCAACGTCCACCGTCTGCCCTGTATGCGCCGTGAACCGACCAGACATCGCTTGCAATCTCTCACTCTCCATGTTCTCGGCTGTCGTGCATGTGATATTTTTCTGGTTATCGTCTTTCGACGTTGGCCGCGAGGCGGTTGAGAATTCAATTCCCCCTTTGCGAGCCCGTTGTAACCGCCGAAGACGAGCAGCATCTAAATTATGGCTCGTGTCCAACCCATCCGACTGAGGCAGGGAGGATAGTCCGTCTGATGGCTGGCCACAAACCTCCGCGGTGGTACCCTGCGCATCCTGTAAGCTGTCCCCCGGTCGGCGTCGCAGGAACTTTCTCTTCTTCACTGGGCGGAAGAGAGAGGCCGGATTGATCTCAGTATCCATAGTCGCATAAGCAGAATATGACCAGTTCCAAGATTATTCATATACCATACCAGCACAAGGAAGAAAGGATGTATATAAGATTTTGGAGATGATGACAACGACGACGACGATGATGATATTGGTAGTGGCTGATGTTGATTTGATGGCGTTTTGCGCTGGCGGGTACCAGCTGCGACGCCGGGGGCAAGCGCGGCGATTATTCATTCCTTCAATGCAATCACCATTCATTTCCCGCCAGCCGTGCGATACGATACATTCATTCCCTCTCCATCAAAAGCCTCTTGGCCTCCAGAAGTAGTTGACTTGTCTATGGCCTCTTTCTAACTACCTTCTTTCCTTTCTTTCCTTCTTGTGGCACGCATTGAACTGAGCCAATTTCGCTTCAAGCTACCGTTACACCAACTTCTTCACCCGAACAAGCTGTGCCCTTCCTTGACCTTCGGCCATGAACCCATCCATTCCACCCTCAACAGCCGAATACGGCGGAGGTATGTCGTACATCATTGCTGCAAACTGTTAAGAGACTAGATTTCGCGACAATGATGACCGAGCAGAACCGAAATAGCTGGCTGACCACGGCATATGGACAGATGAGGTTTCTGCGATCGTACTTGACCCGGGCTATTCCACAACACGCGCTGGATTCGCTGGTGAGGATACACCGAAATCATTAATTCCGACGTATTACGGCAAATACACCTACGATGGTCAGGAAAAGTTGATATTCGGGGATGATGTCTTCGTCACCCCCCGTCCTGGTCTTTCAGTCCACAATCCCATGGGCCGGGACGGGATAGTAGAAGACTGGGACATGGCCGAGAAAGTATGGGAATATTCATTCACCTCGCGCCTCACAGGACCCAGACCTGGAAATTCCTTACAGAATGGATTGAATGACACTCCAGACAACGAGCTGCCTACGGAGATGGAGGGTGTGGAAACCGAAGAAAAGCCTCTCGCGGACAGCCCGTTGTTGATGTCGGAACCTGGTTGGAACCCCACAAAGGCTCGCGAGAAGACTATCGAGATTGCTATGGAGAAATGGGGCACTCCAGCCTTCTATCTAGCGAGGAATGGCGTTCTCGCAGCGTAAGTCATCTGCCACCAACATCTACCGCGATCTAATCTGTTGACTTGACTTCCCATTTCTAGCTTCGCGGCCGGCAAAGCCTCTGCATTGGTTATCGACATCGGTGCTTCCAATATATCTATCACTCCAGTTCATGATGGGATGATTCTGAAGCGAGGAGTTCAGCACTCCCCTCTTGGAGGAGAATATATCTCGTCGCAGCTCCGCGCTCTCTTCAAGACGAATACACCGCAACCGATTACCATAACACCCCATTATCTCATTTCCTCCAAAGTTGCTGTGGATGCCGGACAGCCTCCACAAGCCAAGTACAAGACTTTTTCACCTGAGAAGGCTCCACATGCTACCTATCGCACTTTACTCGAGGAGCGCACGCTGTGCGAATTTAAGGAATGCGTGGTCCAGGTTTGGCCTGGGCCCAGTAAGCTTTCTGGAACGGGTCCAAATGGAGTTTTGAACGAAGACCTTGCCAAAACCAATCCCGGGCGGCCTTTCGAGTTTCCTGACGGCTATAATCAGGTCTTCGGTGTCGATCGTTATCGAGTCGTCGAGTCGCTCTTTGACGCCAAGGCCGCGATTCCGGACCCTGAATCGAATTTCCCACCAGCCACACAGGCGCAGACCGTGCCCGAGTTGATCAAGAATGCACTGAATGGCGTCGATGTGGACGTTCGCCCACATCTCTTGGCGAATGTTGTTGTGACAGGCGCCTCAAGCTTGCTCTATGGTTTCACAGACCGCTTGAACCAAGAGTTAATGCAGATGTACCCAGGGCCGCGCGTGCGTATCTCAGCCCCAGGAAACACCGCAGAACGAAAATTCGGCTCTTGGATCGGTGGAAGTATTCTGGCCAGTCTCGGAACTTTCCACCAGCTATGGATCTCGAAGAAAGAGTTCGAGGAGCATGGTCCTAACATCGTTGAGAAGCGGTGTAAGTAAGATTGTCCGCCTGTTGTCCCTATACTATCTGTCTTCAGGTTTATTACAAGATGTTGGGAGGTCATTGTTGCGGTACTTTCTACGAATTGGTCTGGTGCTTTTTCTTGCGATGAAGCTCTAGTAATTACCGTTTAACTCGAAATTCTATTTTCGTTGATTTCATCAATCGGCTGTTGCTATGGTTGTGTACCAAATTTATAAGACCTCCACCGCGTAAGCACAGGAGGTGTATGATCCTCAAAACTCAAACTCCCCCATCATAAATCTTTTAACGTTGTAACGAAGGCTGTATTCATGACGGGCCCCACTCGGCACCCTCGGCGTATTACGCACCTTAACAGCCTGTGGCATCGGTCATTCCATCCTGAAGACAAGCAATCCTTCTGAGCTTCATGCGATCCACGGTTGAGACATCACAGGGGAATAATATGTTCATTGTTGCGCAGCTGGAGATTGATGCAAGTCCGCTTTGTGTGCCTCTGGCCCGAGTATCGAAGGAAGGGCTGTAATCACTGGTTGCAAGGTTTCTTTTTGCTTTCCGAGACTCTCGTTGGTGGTACCCCTGATCTTGAGCGCCTTCATCTCTTGAGGCAGGCTTGTCTGGGCGGGGAACAAGTGGAAGCGAGGCGCTGTATTGGGTTTTGGCTTGAGTGAGTAGGTGTTGAGCGTTTCCGAGTCCTTCTTCGGAAGCCATGCCATGTCTTCGGCGGAGTTTGGCTCGAGAACGTCGGAATGTGTTCCATGCGCCGCACCGGTATTCTTGGACGATGCCATTTGAAATTTGCTCCACGGCCCGTCCTTCTTGAGCCCGGAACTATTCTCAACAGTAGCCTCGTTCTCATTGCGTGCTGCAGTCTCCCAAGCATCCTGCACGCGGTCAGACCTGAAGAACTGCAGCAATTGGGCTTTCATCGTCTCCCGCCTCAAGGATACGTGTGGCATAGGGGGGTGTTCGGCTGGGACAGGTGCTGATTCTTCTTCGCGTTTCCGGCTTTTATGCAAGAATTTGAGGTGATCCAGAGAGATACTCCGTGCCCTTGACGCCCTGGATGGCGCTGTGGATGGTCTCTGGACTGACTGGACTTGAGATTCCGTCGGCTTCGATATGGATTTTGAGAGCGTCACTACATTGCGCCGAATGCTGGGGACGAATACTTTGGAGGCCTTTCTGTCCGTCACTGCACCGACGGACGCTGCTCGGTCCATCATCTGGGAAGCGCTTCCTTCCGTACTTCTTCCGGCCGCTCTCAAGTTTGGAACACTTTTCTGCATCAACCTTCGGCGTTCTCCCGGCCACAAATTAGGCGCTGATTGCGGAAGGTCTGGTGCACGAGGCAGAGGTTTGTATGATATGGGAGAACAGGTTCCGACGCTTGAGTCCTTTTCAAATACTCGTTCTTTGAGCGATCGTCCTCGCAAAAGCCGGTTGGAGCGCTGTGCGAAGGAAACCTATATTTGTGTTAAGACTCAAAGCTTTGGGCGTCATGGTACATTTCAATACTGACCACGGGCTTTCGACTTGCCACGCCGACACGCCGCTGCATTTCAGTTATAGCCAAGCCGAGCTGACCAAGTGCATATTGGAGGGCCACGCCTTTGCGCTCGAGCTCTGAGAATGCATTGTTCCAGCCCTCTGCGTTTGATAGCATGGCATTATAGATTGCTACCAATCTACCCGGCATTGGGCCGTTCTCGTTCGCTGATTCGTAAAGGTATCTCCACAGGGCACCGATCGCTTCCCGTCCTTTCTTTATGTCCTTCAAGGCGTCCTGGACTGCGATTGTGAATCTTCCGATTGCATGTTCAATCCTCTCGTTATAATCAGTGATGGAGAGACGAAAGCTACGGTCCCCCAGCATCTCATCGAAAACATCTAGGTTTTCCAGAGGTAGACTAAGGTACTGTAAGCGTGTGCGCACATCAAGCTGTATGATGGAAAAATCCTCCGCAGTTCTCCCCAAGAATCCATCCACTTCATCCACATGGGATTGAAGAATTCTCAAAACCTCCACATCTGACTTGGCCAATCCTCTTACAAGGAGATGAACGCCAAAAGACATTTGCGCGGTAAGCTTCCAGAGTGGATGATACCTGCCACAATTCAGCATGCCGTGTCACTGAATAGCGTTTGTGGCGACTGTGGCTCGATTACTTACCGTTCATCGGCTCTTTGGCGCCATTTACGACCACAGAGCCGCTCATATTTGGGTGTCTCAAGGAGATCTCGGCGTCTAGTTTGAGCGTCAAGCTCGACTGCGTCCCATCGTGCTGTATGGCGGGTCTCCGCAATCGATTCTTCAAAGGGACCCTGCAATTGGGGTATTGGGTGCAACGAAAACTGGCCGGTGGATGCGATGCAGCCTCCTCGTCCCGGAGAGGGGGCACCAGCACCTGAGGCGGCCTGATTCCCTCGCTTTGCGACCACGCCGGCCATAAAGATTCGCACGCTTGTCTAGGTGCACAGCTCAATCCACAAGTTGGATTTACTCCAAAACATCCATTTACGTCTCGCAGGAGGAACGACTGTGGCGATTGTGGAGAACTATTGGCTCTACAGATTGAAATTCAGGTGAGATGTGGAGGCTATACCCCATCCGACAGTGCAGCCAGATTGGAGGAACCCATTGCAATTCAAGCTATAGAACAGCTCGGCGCTAAAATCTGCACGACGACCGGAAGGGCAGGCAGGCGTTGAATGGATGGCAAGGAGTGGCACTCCGAGGATCAGAAAGTAAACGACGAACAAGAGAAGAAGCCGGGAATTTTGGTGGGAGAATCCGTTGGCGAGGAACGGGCCTTTCGACACCCTGGTGGAGGATTCGATAGCAGAGAGAGCTGTTTTGTCGTTTACGAGACTCTTTGTAGCCAGCGCAATGATAGATTTGTAGATTGGGCTGAAAGTGTTATCTCATACAGTTTGATAAATGGTATTCGTCATTGGCTAGAACAGGTGTTTCTTTGACTGAAATTGGGACAATTCTGAATTATGGGGGATCCAAATCGTACAAGTCGCAGAGGTGTGCAGAATTAGTAGCAGGGAGAGAAGGATCCGAGGAGAAGGTGGTGGTGGAGTGGCTTCTCAATTTATAAACGAAACAAGGAAGAATAACGAAGGTAACTCAAAAGGACAACAGTCACATCTGAATTTACTTTACATGCGAAAGGCCCGGTGGACAAATCAGCCGACAGTTCCTCCAATAAGTTCTTTCAAAGTCTCCCGTATTCTTCTCTAGTGTGTAAATGCGAAAAGGGGCGCGGGTTGGGGTCTAGACTTTACCTAAGACTCACGAACACAGACCATATGTTAATTAATTTGTTCACTACTATGATGCTAACAACCATACTTCCAATCATGAGATGTATGCATACATCGCGTGCATACACTTCCTGAGTTGGCACGGCCGCTGTCACCTATGAAACGCAATCCTAGGGATCCTGGTACAAGCTGGGTCCTTATCACTGAGACGGCACTAGTGCTCGGTCTTCCACACTGATGACGACCGGCAATTTGCTAACGAGAATACTTCGGCATGTTGGAAGGCGTGCCTGGATAGTGGATAAGTGGATTCCAAAATATGCCAAGCCTGAACCCCCGAGAACCACCACCTTTCCACGCAGTCATTTTTTATGGACTGTGATCTCCGAGTCAATGCTCCCTTGTCGTGCAGTGTCATGCCTCTGGCTGTTCCGAGCTTAGAAAAACAGGATCCAAAATATTAGTGGGAAGAGAAAGGTCGAGGAACTCTCCGAATAGAAAGTCTATATCAGCGAATTGGCCGCACTCAGGATCGGTGCTGCTGATGTTTGTGTGTACATAGGCAACAAGATATCCGTATGTATGCCCTGCCCAGCATTAGAGGAAAACGGCAACAAGACTGGCATGGTCTTTCCCGAAGACCGCGGAGTGCAGACGCTCGGTAGGTCTAGCGATTGCTCATTTTCATGATCGTGCAGCTAATATTTAGAGTTCGAAACGTCGATCTGATGAAGTGCCTTTCGTCCCAGTCGGGCCATCGCCTCTGCGGTTGACCAATAGGCACTTATTCTCTCGAGCAGAACACAGGAAGCTTCCAGGCCGGCCCTGGCTCGTTCGAGGTGAGTAATGAGTTTGCTTGAGCGAAATTGCTGGTACGAAACACCCATAGATAGCGTTAAAGCATAAGGAATAATGGGCAGTGGTGGTAGACTTCCGGAGCATTCCGTGGCCACAATGGAATGAAGTCGGACTGCGGCAAGACCCTGACGAACATACGAAGGTTTCGACAAATCTACAGGATGAGATAATCTGTATCTGCAGGAAAGGATGCCAACAGCATGGTAATACAGCTCTAGAAGACCTTTGCTGCTATTAGCAATTGCCCATAAGAATGGCTTCTATCTGTCCACGTGATCACTCTGTAATATGGCATCTGATCTGAACAGAGCATACCTAAAGTAGCAAAGTCCAAGTCGGAACACCGATCCCCCTTGATGCTCTCAAACGTGGGGAAATCTGCTTCCCATTCAACCGTGTGATCCGAAGCTGATCTGTAGAACGAGATCACCATCGATAGTAAATCCGAGATCGCATACCATATGTCGAAAGCCGAATTTGTCGCAGAATGATCAACTCGAGGTTTTCCAATTCCGATGTCACGTTCAGACATAAAAACGGGTCGGCCACCTAAGCAGGCATGCATTCTGTTAAAAGTCCATAAGCACCAAAAGAGACTCGATAGAGAATCCTCCGGCCTCCGACCAGGACGATCAAAATGTAGGCCCACTGTCTGAGCCTGGTGAATTGCCTGGCAAAGATGCATCGAGGCTGATTCGGCGCCTTCATAGCCTTCGCAATGCAGAGACATGAGCGCCAGAATACGGATGCGCGATCTTTTGCTGCTACGAGACATACTGCGCGTTCTAGGAACACAGATATTGAATCTCCAGCGTGAGCTGAAAGCAGGGAATCTGGGTCGACAAGGGGTAATATGTGATTGAGTTCTGTGAAATAGATGGGTAGAAGATGATTTCGCGTCGAACCGGGCAAACGCTCACAGGCCTTCAATGCAAGTTTAGACTGCTGGTGTAATAAAGAAGCAGCCGATCGCGCCCCGGGGCTGTGGTGGCTGGGGGCATCATGGACCGGAGTAGATTCGGAATGAGATATATGCTCTTCACAAGTTTGAACAGAAGGAGAACTGACCCAGAGGCCAATCCGGTCTCGCAGCTGAATTCCGTTGGCGAAATCTAATTCCTCACATATTACGGCTTCTGGGTTCAAATCTCTAACAAAGTGTTCTATGTGTGAGCTCTTGTGGAGAATCGGTGTGATAGATGTTGTCTGAGCCGTTGTCACTGATGTAGATGAATTGGTATCAACAAGAAGCGATTGGGCAACACGGTCTGGGGCTGTTGCTCTCTTAGGGGTACCTCAGGAACTGTCACGGTGCCTTCACGGCGTTGATTGCATTGCAGGTTAACGACATTCTCTGTGACAAGATGACGGCACCGTTTCTATGTGGAATCATGAGCACACGTATCTATAGCTCAGCATATGCTTTCGTCATGGCATGTGAGTTGTATGAGGTCAAAGGGGGATCTCTCACACCTTTTTCCTCTGACAGTGGACACATGCTTTCAAAGCCCTACTGCGTCGTCTACCTTGTGGTATATCGGCGAGCCAGACAAGTTCCATATCTTGTTGACTTATTCTATATGACACATAACCTACCAAGGGTATGAGTAGAGCTTATCTCGGTGGGATATGACCGGTACGCAAGGCGTGAAATGAGTGTTATACATACCCGCCGGGCCTATGTCGAGAGTGAAAAAATGGACCTAGCCGATACGACTCTCAGACTATTACTAGGTTCTCTCCGTACGACCTTGTCTGAAAATATTCATACCAAAGCTTCAACGAATTCTTGCTGTGGGGGGGGAGGGGGGGAAACCTGCAGGCATTACTGTGCAAATGTTAGTCTAGGTTTCAAGTTGACATGTACTGTACTGTACCCAGTACTGTAATTTATATTATGTTATATACAATACAGGACAAATCCATAGAACAACCACTAACTGATAACCTTACTCCAGTAACTAATAAATTATACCTATTCTGCTAAGAAGAGAGAAGAATCTACGCACTCTAGTAGCAGTGGCAGTCCTTTGAGCTAAGATGGTTTTAGCAGATGAATTATCAAGGATGAGTGTCAAGTTAATTGAAATAGATGTAGTATACCTAGTACTTACCACTTTGGCTACCGGTATATAGGTCTAGTGCTGAAATTACTGCAGGTGTCAATAGCAGTTCATTCTCCTGCAAGGCTAATTCCAACCCGAACGGTCAAACGTCAGTCAGCCCGACTCGGCTGGTGTTTCATTTCCGAGGACGCGTGAAACTCGCGCGCGACCACGACGCGTGCTTGTTTCCTCGGAATTGTTGTTAATTATGCTCGGTCTGCAGCTGATCATGAAAGCATCACATTTATATTGCTATTAGCCCAGCCCTTGCCAATCTATTCGCCCCAGTTAATGCGTCAGAGCTGGTGATGCCACAAGTGCCCCGTGAGCTAGCTCCATTCTCTCTCGTTTCAACCCTCCTATCTGAGTCTCCTTGCCATTGCCATTGCCATCGACCATTGGTCATTCATCCTCCCTTTACCACATACTATCTTCGGAGTCTACTCGCTGTCTGTGACCACGCAAACGCAATTGCAATATGGCCGGTCAGGCGGGTACGAAACGAGATGCGGATCATCTCAAAGACCCAGCCGCAGATCGAAAGAAGTCCAGGGTCAACGGTAGCATAACTTCTTTCTTCAGTGTTCCAAAGCCCTCGGTCTTGGTCGAAACTTCGCCACCGACCAGGGCCCCGTCCAACTTCGATAAGCAGAAATGGGTGGCGTCATTAAAACCCGAGCAGCGAGAGCTCCTTCAACTAGAAATTGATACTTTAGATGAGAGTTGGTTGGCACAACTCAAGGACGAGGTATTGAAGCCGGAATTCCTAGCTTTGAAGCGCTTTCTGCAGAAGGAAAAGCGATCGGGAGCTAAGATTTTCCCCCCAGAAGAGGAAATTTACTCTTGGTGTGTTTTAAGCCTCAGATGTCAAATAGCATTTTGCAACTAATACAGCTTTAGGTCCCGCCATACCCCTCTGCACAAGGTCAAAGCAGTAGTGATCGGGCAGGATCCCTATCACAATCATAATCAAGCTCATGGTTTGGCTTTTTCCGTCCGCCCGCCAACACCAGCTCCCCCATCCCTCGTCAATATCTATACGGGGATCAAGAATGACTACCCTTCCTTCCAGCGACCACCGAACAAAGGCGGCCTTTTGACTCCTTGGGCTGAACGGGGAGTACTTCTTCTCAATACATGCTTGACTGTCCGCGCACATCAGGCTGCCAGTCACTCGAACAAAGGCTGGGAGCAATTCACTCAGAAAGTCATCGACTTGGTGGCCCGAGTTCGTACTCGTGGCGTTGTGTTCTTAGCATGGGGGACGCCGGCCGGGAAACGGGTGACAGGCATCAACAGAGAGAAGCACTGCGTCTTGCTATCAGTTCATCCAAGTCCTTTAAGCGCATCTAGAGGCTTTGTGAGTCAGCATTTCGGACATACAGGCGCAGAATGCCTTGCTGATTATTTTGTGGCTACAGTTCACCAACCAACATTTCAAGAAATGCAACGATTGGCTATCCGATCGGTATGGCCCAGGCGAGATAATCGACTGGAGTCTAAGCTCCAAGAATAAGACAAACAATCCCCTCGCCAATATTCAAGGCCCTGCTCCACATGAGGCAAATGGTTGTGAAGACCTAGCGGTGAAATTACCCAATGCTCATTACGAGCAAGTGTGTCATCATGACTCGAAAACCCCCATCCCGACCGAAAACGCCGATGAGTTCGATGAGGATTTAGATGCATTGGAGGTACTGGCGGCAGCAGACTCAACCACTTGAGCGTCAGGGAGAACGACGCATTCTATATCTCTGATGCTTTGTTGGCCCGAATACCCCTAGGTAGAGTCACAGGTTATTTATAATTACTCGCCATCATTGAATTAATAATTTCAGGGTGACAGTTGATAAAGTGTGGGGTCGCGATACAACAAGTTGTGTGATTCTAAGGCACGCATTTGCGGTCATATGGCACCAGGGGCACGTGCGAAGATGCTTCAATGTACTTATCCCCTAGGGTAGCTCTGGGATTAGGTTACGTCGTTCCGAGACGGGGTCGGAAACAAAAAACAAGAGGAAATCAATGATAGACTGGTTTGACTCCCAGCTACGCACTAATGTATACCTGCCCTCAAAATATGCGCACCATACACCGAGACATGTAAAACGTAAAAGTCCTGTGTCCCATAGGCCTTGCATTACTAGACTTCCTTGGTCTGGCAACTTGAAAAGGACGTTAGATCAACCTTATCAGATACGCATGTGAGAAAAGAGATGAGCTAGAGCGGAAACGGAGAGCGACAGGCTAGATTGAGAATAATAAGATACAATTCATTAGATAGACCAGGAACTTCCAAAACAATTAGAGTTCATCATGCTCCACCGCTTCTTCTTTGGCAACTTCCGGGGCCTCGTCTTCAGTGGGAGCTGCAACAGGGGGAGTAGTGACGTCCGCATCTCCATGCTGCTCCTCAGGCTTAGCATAGGCATCAACCTTGTGCTTACCATTCTCGAAAATGAAGTTGGCGAGGTCCTCAACTGTGCGGGACCCTTCATACTCAATTGGAGAATCCTTGGCGCCGGCTGGGTACAGTCTGATTGTTGGGAAACCAGTAATAGGGTCAGGGACATCGTTGGCTGTCGCATCAATTTTGGCGACAGTAATCTTGGCCGCAAGGTCAGGGTTGTTGACATAAAGACTAGCAAGCTCATCGTACTTGGGAGCAAGACTGTCGAATCTGGTCAGTTGTGTCCGCTTGGCGAACATGGAAACAAAGTAGGAGATAACATACGCTTTGCAGTGCCCGCACCATGGCGCATAAAACTCTAGAAGAACGTCCTTGTCGTTATCAACAACAAGCTCTTTATAAGAGTGTGCCACAACAACGGTCACTGGGCCATCCTGAGTCTCCGGGAGAGGCTCTGACTTGATGCTAGGCTCGATCTTGCCATGAAGAACGTCTTGGATGAAGATCTCCAAATCTTCCACCTTGAGTTCCTTGGACTGGTCATACGGATACTTGGCATTTTTCGCAGGATCTTGAATGGCAAAGGCAGGGAAGTTCTGGGGATCGAGGTTGAGGTTTCCTGCATGCGCACCGAACATCTTGGCATCAATAGTAGCGATGTTGATAGAGCCTCTGTGCTTCTCCGCGATCGGCTTGAAATCCTCCGTGAACTGTTCCCGCTCTTCCTTGGTTTCGGCGAAAATGTATGCGAGGGGAATGCCGGCCTTCGAGAATATTGATCAGTGGGAAGGGACACACAAGCCCACCTTTGGAAGAGCAGGCATTGGATTGACTAGAACTTTCGGGCAATCCACTTACTGTGATGTACCCAGAGTAGGTCTCGGGTCCGATTTCGCCCACAAGGGGAGTGCTAGCGGTTTTTACCCAGCCGAGTAGAGCCTCTTGGTCAATCTCGCCATCAAAAACTGCCTTTTTCTCATCGAAGTCCTTGTAGAGAACAAAAGCCGGCTGTTCGACACCCTCCACCTTGGCGATGGCGGGGTCACTTGCTTCCGCAAAAAGGTAGTTATCCCTCTGGGATTCGGCAAAGGCCTCGAATGCGTCATGTGTCGTTTTATCTTCCGGATCAATGTAACCGATGACGACGATTTTGTCCATAGTCTTGATCTCTTCAAGATTCTCACCGTCAACAGGTGACACGGCAGGAAGAGATTGCTTGATCATGTAGGACACAATGCTGATAGGTAGAAGGTAAGTAAGAATCTGTTATTTCCTCACTCCCAAGATAATGGAGAAGAATGATGACAGGAAAGTACTGAGGTGAACTCACGATTCTGCTTGACGCGCACCTTGGTAAGGCTTGCTCGAGTCGGGTCCACGGAAGATCTTCAAAGTCGGGTAGCCTTCAACGCCCTGACTCCGACACAGATCCTCCTCTACAGTGCAGTCAATCTTTACCAAAGAAATATTCTTTGCCTTCAACTCTGCAGCCGCTTCTTCATACTTGGGAGCGAGAGCCTTGCAGTGGCCACACCAGGGCGCAAAGAATTCTGCAAGCACCAGATCATGTTCCGTCATGAAGCTTTCGAACGTGTCCGTGTTCAGTGAGATGACATCAGACTCGGCATTCGCAGTGTCCGCAGCGTACACTACGCTTGATGCGCCGAGGAGGCTGAGAGCCAAGGGGGCGAGAGATCGCATGTTGGCTGAGATGGCTGGCGGTAGTATGAAGCTCGGGTGAAGTCAGAGACGGAAAGCCTTCCTATACTCCAGCTAATGTGGGCGACGACGCCGGAATTCTAGTTGATAGTATGATCAACCAAGCTCCAATGGAAGACTGAAGGTGGTAGAGGCTGTCTCGGGCTGGCGACTGGAAAGGAAGGAGGTTGACAGGGTACAGGGTGGATAATGAGTGCTAGGTAATTAAAGACTTAAATAGTGTTTGTGAAGTATGGGGAACGGAGTTAAGGACAGTCTGTTCTTTCTGCAGTAAGCTGCCGCTTGAGGATGCTGACTGGTTCAGACGGCCCCGCTTAACACCGCAAGGGACCAAGCTAGTGGTACCTGAATTGTATAGTAGGCATTTTGCGGCATTGCAAGTAATATTGCAACGGAATGGTAACTACGGAGTATTCGTAAATTCGGTCGGAAAAAGTCAATGTACTGTTCAGTACACCTACACACAGGGCGATTAGCCCCTTAGCAACCTGCCACCGATGCGTTGCTCTCCATCTATTCCCGAGTTGGAACGGTACGTCGATTTTGTAACAAGAGCCCAGCAGAATAATATTTACAACAATCCAACACACTGGGTCATGCTACCTCATCTTTATTAGTGCAGAGGTACTTCTTATCGAAGCAGAATCGACGTGTCTGGAGAACCTATATCGAGCTTTCAACAAGGGGCTCTAGCCCATACCAAAATAAAAAGGAGATCATACTCAAGACTCACTATTCTGGCACAAGGAAGCGGAGGGGACAAGAAGACAAGATGAAATACACAACCATCCCAATGCTGCTACGAAATACACTGTTCCACACTCCATGGCTCACTCACTTTGCATGACTGGTCGTTCGCCGTGACGGGAGACGTGTGGATTCGTTCCAGAACCGAGCGACTGTACCCCCCTTTCGCCTTCCAATTCAGTCGCGAGTGCCAGAGCATCTCGTTTCCCACGGTCAACATCGACAAGCAACATAAGAGGCAATGGAAACAAGATCAGTATGGCAAGAAAGACGAATGCGGGTCTTATGTCACCATATCGATCCGTAACGAGTCCAACAACCATCGGGCCAAAGATGCTGGATCCTTTGTCAGTGATGGCATAAAGCGCGTAGAAAGCCGCTTCGTAGCCTGGAGGGATCAATTGCCCGAAGAAACTTCGGCAATAGGAAGACAATCCTCCCATGACAAGCCCGTAGACTATGGCCAGCACATACATCTCCCATGGTTGTTGGAGACCCAAGAAACCCAATTCCTTAACGGCTGGAATGAATCCTAGAAGTCCATAGAGCGGCACAATCTCAAGCAGCAGAATGCATAGAATGATGATTTTTGATGCACTCAGACCAAACAACCATGCAATATAGCCCCAAGAGAATGCACCGAATACGCCTGCTGCCATTGCAACCACGTTGATCAGGCCCAATGCAGCAGGCTGCATACCGAGCTGAGTTTTAGCGAAGAGCACGGCCGTCCCACTCACTGTTGCGATCCCGTCACTGAGAAGAAACCACGAAGCAAGAAACAATAGAATATCTTTCAGGTGCCGAGTACGCATTGCTGTCCGGAGGAGAGACTTCCAGGCATATGCAACATAGCCACCCCACGCGCGATGGTTCTTGCTGTGCGAGACATGAGATAGAGGTGGTCCTGGTCGAGAACGCAGCCATATCGCAGCAGGAATCGTGAAAAGGAACCACCAGAGTCCGATCAGAAAGAGAACAAGACGCAGCGAGAAAGTAGTTTGCCTAGTCGCAAAGACCACGGCGATGCATATTCCTTGTAATATCACCGCGCCAATATAGCCAATGCCGATCCCGTAAGATGAGATTTTGGAGGACAGCTCGAGTTCCTGGTTATTCTTTATAGAGACCAGCTTGCGATCTGCTAGATGATGCAGCCGACCGGATTGAACCAGCGGAGTTGTCTCCCGAACTTCATGCGGGGGGGCAGATGCTGGGACGTCGGTGTAGCTACCGTTTGGGGCGATAGGCCTGAAAGGACTAGCCGCATCTCTTTTGAGCAAGGAAGAGTGGTGGCGGACTAACAAAGGCAGGAACGAATTGAGAAGCACGAAAGAGGCCCCAAAGCAGGTATTGGCTACAATCGCAGACAGCGCACCGAGGATGTAAACTCGCGGCGATATCGCAAGGAAGAGCATTGTGGCAACGGAGCCGGCCAAAGCAAAAAGCACTAGAAGCATCTTGCGATGATTCCCATGGTCTGCGGCGCCCGACATAGACACAATGAAGATAGCCTGAACAAAGACACTCACCGAGAAAGTATACATAGCGAAGCTTGCAGTGTTCACTTGTAATCCTAGAATATTAACCACGCATTGAGCTACAGTGGCTGCCCCAGGTCGCGCATACACAAGGGCCGATTGTGCTTGGCTTTGTGGATGATTCCAACTTGCACTGCATGGGATTGTCTGGTCCGATAGAAGGACACCACGTTCCCTAGCCATTTGCTCCAAAGTAATGGGGAGGAACGACCCTTTGAAAGAACCATCAATCAGGATATGCAACTTTTTAATAATGCATCGGTTCAAAACATACCCATGGCACATACAGCGAAAACCTCTGCAGCCCAACCGTAGCTGTACCAGCCAGCAAGCTCTTTCTTACTAGTAGGCCGTGTATCTTCACCGGGGTATTGGGAAGGATCGCTTCTACCCACATGATATCCCCGCATGATGGCTCGAGACGTCTCCAGAAGCAGCGTATATAGCAGATAAAGATAACAGGAGTTATTTCACTGTGTCAGGAGCCAATGCAGTCTCCGTATTCTCGTTAACACTGAGCAGAGCAGACCACGATGGATGATCACTCGCAGCAGCTAGTCCAGACAAGACACGTCGAATGATCTCTTTGTTGATCACCCGCGTTCGAATCAATATCGCGCTGTGCCTACTGTGACCCAAGTTGAAGCTCTCAGGAGTATGAGGGAATCTCAAACGTAGCCAAAGGAGAATGATGGTGGTGTTATAGGCTCATGATATACAATAATGTAGTAATCTTTTTACTGCGGCAGCAGACAAAGTCTCCCGATTACAGAGATAGCATGGGGAGGGAAATTGTCTGTCTGATAGTCAAAGTGCAAAACCAACAGTACTGCTGCAACCGACACGCGCTCCGCAACAACATAAGGAGAGCACTGGAGTACGGGGCGCTGAGTGTACCATAGTAGTACACTAGTCCTGCTTGGGGGAAAGTTGCTGGGATCTATGGGATTACGTAACTCAGGCGACCGCTGAGCCAACTGAGGCTGGACCGGGGCTCATGCATTTGCAGCGCATCGCGCCGGCTTCATTTATCAATCACTTTGCCTTGTTTCCTTACCGGAATATCAATCCTCTGACTGGAGTGTCCCAGTCCACCGCAGTTTTGATATACAGAATCTGTTTTAATCTCGCCATAGGTTATCACCTCGTACTGTCTCATATGCAAATCTCTCCCTCCCCGCTCCCAGAGCGATAATTCGGTCTCCGTCCTATACGCCATTTTTATCGTGAATCGATCAGCCAGTGCTTGTGTCGCAGCTGCTCCTCACAACCTTGGAAACAGATTCCGTTGCGAAAACCACTACCTTCAACAACAACACATAGTAGCTGGTAATACCCGCCAACCATTTGAAAGATCCACTCTTTGAGCATTCGATTCTCCTTGTTTGGATGGAATAAGCCCGCGGCCCAAGCACTAAGTCCACCTACGCCTACGTTGGCTTGCGATTCTACGAAGCTGCAGATCATATATCCATTGCGATACGTTCAACACCTTTGCTCCGGTCGATGGTGATACTCCTATGTAGGCTATATACCAGACCTCCGGTTTGACTTGTGGCCATCCATCCGTGTTCCGCAATTCTGCATCCCTTCTTGCATCAGCTTTTGCTGCTTTGGAGAGGCACAATCCTACATCAGATTACTCCCCTTTTCTCGTGCAGAGGGTGAGAAGGGGAGGGCTTAGAGCGACTGAGATCCGGCTTATGTCTTCTGGAACATGCCGGGCGTAGTCATGGACACTGCCAACATCGGCGGACAGATACAGGGATCACCCAACAACTCGCAGAATGGTGTATCTTATTCTGCCGGGGAGAAGGCGCCAATGAAAGGCTCTGCTGTTGCTCAAAACGGCTCTCTCTACGCCGCCGGCCTGGAGAAGGGTTCCGCTTATCGCACGGACGCATCGACCATCACACCCGTGTTAGCAAAAACGAGAGAACTACCAGAGCTACCACATGTGACGCAGGGATTCTTTCCCTTTTCGATCTTACTCAATAGATCAGCTCAACAATGCTGGAACGATCTACTTGATTTGATCACGGAAGTCGCAGAAATCCAGGTGGCTCCCAATGACCCAGGATATGCATCAGTCCCCATCGTGGGAAAGCCACCGGGGAACCAGTCATCTGAGAATATACAAAAGAAGCTCCGTGTGCTCGAATTTGCTCACGCTAAACGTGCCGACTTCATCAAGCTTCTCGTTCTTTCTCAATGGGGTCGACAAGCTGCAGATGTCAGCAAGCTGATCGACATCCAGAATTTTATACGTACACGTCACCAAGCATATACAGGCGCGCTACAATGGATTGGAGAGATGAAGAAAGACCTCGTTCGAGCCCAGGTGGCCAATCCGGATATCAGGACGTCCCTTGAGGTATTATCCAAGGGGAGAGTGGCGTCCATGCTTACCGTAAGTTACTTGTGCCTGAAACTAATGCCCCAATCTAACATGCGGTGTGCCAGCTCGGTTACAAGCCTCCCAAGCTTCTAACGCCGAGAAGAGCTCTAAGGAAGTTACAAAAAATCAACAGATTATTATGTACCCGACTTGCGCTGCATGATGAGCTTCCTCCTTCCTTTCAGACTTACAGCATTCATGACGGTCGAGTCACTTTTATCGTACCTACTGAATTTGAGCTTGACCTGTCCATTGGAGAAGGAAGTGGATTGTCACAATTCTTTTTCGTCGACATTCGCTTCCTCTTCCATCCATCGTCACCAATCCCCAAAGGTCGAATATTCAACGAGCTTGAGTCCAAAGTCAATGATGTACTTCAGACTCGCGGCTTGCCTGGCTGTTTCGATCTATTACATAATTTGGTTCTTACGAACAAGATCAATATTCTCTTTAAACAAGCCACCGAAATGGCAAGGGAACTCTGGGCTGATGTAGTGCGCATCGAGCTGCTACATCGAACGGTTGTTGTCCACTATTGGGCACGGAAGCCTGGTAGCAAGAGCTGGTTAGAAATCGGGATCAATAGCGGCCGTCGCGGATCTATTCACGGGAGCCCTGTGCCACCCTACCTAGGGTTGCGCTGGATAAAAGATGGAGAAGAAGTCAATTCTGGGTTGATTGATTTTGACACGGCGAACATTTCTATGGAACGGATACTTCGAAGTGTTATCGCCTTGCACGTATCTCATACCATCTCCTCGGCCTATCACAGCTTAAGTCAAAGCTTACTATATTCAACCAGCACGTTATCCTTACGAGCCCAGCTCACAACCACTGAGCCCGGTAACTGCCTACTCGATGTTCAACTCACGGAAACCAGATACCTCAGGGTTTCTGTGGAGCCTATGTCAGGAGCGAACGTCTTTTCCACTACGCCCAATATCTTGGAGCGGCCTGACAATGATCGGCTAGCAGACAAACCTGCTGTCGATGACATTGTCACCCGTGTTGCACGCCTCCGGTGCATTGCAGCTATAGAAGAAGTCGAATGCTATCTGCAAATGCTAGGCTTCGACGTGATAAACCCAAGGATATTGAACATAGACGTTCGCAAGGTCTTTCCATTGAATGTTCTGCGCTTCTCCTTCTTCAGCCACAAATCTTGGGAGCGAAACTGGATTGTAGCAGCAACGAGCAGCATGGATGGTGATAATTGGTGGCTTGTTCAGCTTCGACCGGGGGTCGTAGCCAAAAGACATTCAGCATACGATGTGAATGTCGGCAGCCGGCCCGCTTTTCGTTTGGCTCAGGTCGTCAGCAACACTTTCATCTCATCTCGGCTTGAAAAGAGTTATATGTCCTTTGCGAATCTTGGGCACAGTCTATCAGGAATTCTTACAATATATGCCAACTCCCGTTATCTGGCCGACCTAGACTCAATCCAATCATGTCCTCCTGCGCACAAGCTGAGAATCGAGGCTGGCTTCCAGATTCCAGACATTTCACTTCGATATGAACCTGCCAAGCTTCCCAACGCCTTACGCTTAGTTCTGCCTGCAGGAATAAGGCAGAAAGGTTTCATCAGAGAAACCATTCGTCTTACATTCCTTGGCATTGATTCACAGTCAAATCTCGCCATAATCGGGGCTTACGGAAGATTGAATATTCCTGTGAAAGCTTTCAGTGCCCTCACATCTAAGTGGGACCGCTCTTTAGTGTTTCAAGAGAGTCATAACGGCTTTGCAATTCGTCTACTTGCACCAACAGGTCGACCAGTCATCATTGGTCTCGTAGAAGATCTACAGAGATTCGAATGTGTGTTGTCTATTCTAGATACCTTGCAACGGAAGAAGATAGAGGTCACGTCAATATCGCTGTCTGGCATCTCCTTCACCTATGGACCTGAAAGGAACTTAGCTGCCAGGCTGGAGGTTGACATCAAAAGAAACCCCTCTCTTTCAGAGGCTGATGCGGCCGAGCTTGCGACCAGGTCTGATTCGATCTTCCGCTTGCAGCTCGGCATAAGATTTCACTCCACAAACCCCCATCGTCGAATCCAGGGATCTCTTGCATCTAGCCTGAATCGTACTTCAGCTGAGTCCAGCATGGAGACCATTGCTGAACTCCTGACAAGCACATTACCTTTAATGCGAGCTTTGGATCATATAATGGATAACACTTCTCGCAACGAGTTCTTAAAGGTGCAGGTGACGGTGCGCAACGCCATGACGTATGCTATTCACTATCCAGATGCAAATTTGCACTTTCGATTGGTTGCCAGGATACGTTCGAACCGCCTAGTGTGGGTGCTCAGAAATGTGAACAGCTCCGAGTCTAGTTCCGACCAGGTCAATTCTATGTCCAAGGTACAGCAGTCTCTGTATGATTCCAAAGGCGATGGCTGGAGAGGGCTTGGAAATGGTGTAATTGCACAAGTTGACCGGGTTGGGAATCTTTTGGGGGAACTTCACAGATGCATTGCTGCCTCCGTTCCCAATCCTCCTTTGAATAAAGCTGGTACCAGGGAAATACCAACCATCACGCCAACGCAAGCTACGGCGCTCAGAGAGGTTGCCTCGGGAGTCGCAACGAAACCAGTGCGCCAGGATTCGTCACCTCCCGCTCATTTGCAGGAAAGGACAATTCAAAACTCTGCCAGTGTTGCTTCAAATACTGCAGATGTCATCATGATCGACTAGAATAGAGGCTTCTGAAATGGAACCCGTATTTGCACATGTCCATATCTTTATCAGTCCACTTCATATGTAACTCGAAGCACCTTTGTGGATTGTGCTTCTATTTGTGAATCTCATAGCTGTATCTTGCTTATTCGCTTCCACATTCCTCTTGGAAATTTGTGGTAGTTAACCCCAGGTTTTTGCCTCCAATGCGGGTGAAGTCTGATGAGTATTCTACGGCGTGAGACTTCAGCAGAATCAAACATTGGTCTCCAAGTATGATGTGATAATGGAAGTGAATTTGAGCCCACATCGCGTCATTGCCTTGTCTGAAAAGGAATGTTCTGTCGCATTAATCTCGGGAAATTTTGGGGAAATTCTATTGCCTGAAGACATCCTAACCGGGCTAATGGTAATTCGGTGGCTAGAGTATCATTCTCCAAATCTATAAGACGCTCAGGTGTCGCATTTGTGCTCTAGCGAAAAGATGACTAGTAACGCTCTTCTCTGACCCGTCCCCGGTTTTTAAGAGCGTCATATTCTATCCATTGAACGCAAGTAAGACTACTTCCTGAAATAACCCTTCCTGGATTCATAACATGGCAGCCTTCGTACGTCATGCAAAATGGAACAGATTCTGGGTCAGCCAAGATGAGCGCGGTTGGCAGTGGATATAGCTGAAGTGAAGACGCATAGTCCCAGAGAACGGGTCGCAGAGAGAGTGGGAAAGGCGACAAGTTTCCTTGATCTATGATGGTCTTCACAAGCTTTCGAGCAATCGAAGTTGCAGAAGGCATTGCATTGGCATCAGTAGACGTGTATTGAGCTTGAGGAGCTGGCTGGTCTTCGACTTCTAAGCAACTGTTCCCATTGGTGTCAGTCATGTCGCCTGGGCCGACCTTGATTGCGCTGCGTCGAAGCCTACTCGATATGTCATCTCGAAATATGGCGATGTCATGGAGAGGTCCGAACAGTGTCAAACGCGCAGGATTAGAAGTCCATATTGCTTCGCCAGGCGGCTCAGACGTCTTGGAGCGATCAACATGTGAATTTGCTGCGGCAAACGCACGTCTCACTCTGGTAGTGAACAACTCGGGAATAGCATGGCGCGGTACTGTGGAAGCAGCACCAGCTGAAAAAGCTGACGACCATGGATCATTGTCACCTGGGACGAAAACGAAGGTCGAATGCTGTAGCAGCAGGGGGAACTCAGAGAGTGTCAAGGATAATGCATCAAAGTATTCTTTGTACTCGATACTGCCTGCCTGACCACTGCTGTTGATTATCGCTTTCTGCACAAAATTTCCGATAAGGACGAATGCCACCGGAAGTTCGACCACATTAAGGCTGCTGTAGTAGCCAAAAACCTTTTTCAAGGCATCCAAAGTCCCCATGTCGTCAAGATTGACCTCACTCATGATCGCCATCTTGAGTCGGCGACCATCTTCAGCATTCTCATGAACATTCTCTAAATATTGAGACTGGATTTGCCTCATGCGTGGGCCTTGTGCCCGCTCACTCCCAACCCCTAGGAAGTCTACCCAGCCCAGACCTCCGCTTGAGCTGATCTCACTATTGCGTTGTCGGTTGCTTGTTCCCAAGGTGATGTCGCGGCGCTCACATGGAGGCCCACAAATAGAAAGGCCCATGAATTTCCCTCCGATGGCTCCACCAACGCCGGAATTACCACCGAGTGCAGATCCCTTAACATGTGCTTCCTCTTCGTAGACCCCATCTACAAGAGCAAACATTCCAGGGGCAAGCCAAGAACCGTCTTCCGGGACAATTCGCCCATGACTCAGATCAAGAACAATACTTCCGGTTTGGTCACTTAGAGAGAGCTCCCCGGTGGGTGACACTGAGAGTAAGCCAAGGATTAGGTGGGAAGTCCCGCTTCTTCCCAGCAGATTTGCGACCGGTGTCAGTTTGTAGCCGGTTAAGGATGTTCGCTGTGATGCCGACTGACTAGATAACCCTGATGATGATTGAAATGACTCGTTCCGAAGGAGCCGTTGGTGAACGATGTTGTAGCGGTCTCTGAAAAAGGCAGTTTTATGAGACGGCGACGGAAAGAGTGAGGGCTTTGATTTAGCAATCTCGAAATACTTCATATCCCCATGATATGTTAAGCGTGGAATATCAAATGCCTCAATAATCCTCAACCATTGCCTTGGATGTAGAGCCAAGTCAGCCTCTTCGGACTTTCCGCCTTCAAGGTTGTTTGCTGCAAGAACAGTCTCTGAAATCAAACCCCTGCTGTCCGAGTTTGGACTTCGGCTTGAGGTGGCCTCATGTGCCGATGTATTCTTCCCCGCGACCATTCTCCCTCCACTCATATTACCCTCCAGGACTTGCAAGATAGCCTTCAATGAGGCCCCTTTACCTTCATCAACAATCACACCACCTCCAGCTTTCCTCCAGCTCTTGGCAACTTCATCCAGCACACGTTCAGCAAGGCCCTCTTCCCTCCATCCCGAGCCACAGTTCCTTCCCACGAAATTTGCTAAGGTCTGGAGAGCAGATGATGAGATCGTGAGGTTGTGCTTCCGCGTAAAAGTCCGAAAGGCTACAGGACGAAGAGTAGAGGGTGGAAGTAGAATGGGAAGTATCGAGGTTCGCGTAGGCGCGTGATTGGGTCTGGTCTTTCGAAAAGGGTGCGCAGGAGTGCCAAATCCAGGCGACGATGAAGGAATTGGATCCAGATCCATGCTTGAGGCTCGAGATGAATTTTGGCGTCAGGAAAGAAGTGTTGATAACTGCCTTTCGGTTACAATAATAAGACCAAGAGACAACTCAACCTGTTCTTCCCGGTGGGGTGATCGCAATTTACCCTCGTGAGCAAAAGCGTAATATGCCTAGATACCCCTGATTCGTTGTTGTCTTTCAAATGTGAGTCCTCACAATGATCGCGAGTGGAAATAATTCAGTACCGAATCCGATAGCTAGCTATCTTGCCCGAGCGGGACGCGAGGTTGTCGCGCGGCGCACGCGCCTTCCCGCGATAAGTAATCGCGGGAGGTCTTTTATTTCTCTTTGTCGGAAAACTAGTTAGAAACCACTTCACGCTTACCTTAAACATCTTGATAACTTATATCCCCCTTCCCGGTCCTTGTTCACTGGCTTATCGCCCACCTTGTCCAAAGACTCGATTCGCCCTGCGCAGTTCATCGCATCCTGCATTCCGATTGAGCTCTGTATGGGTTGTCCATCCGATGTCTCTGATGATTTTTCCTTCGCACTGCTGACTAGAGCTGCAAGCATATTTATACCTATAGTCAATTCCTTTCAGATAGCTAACATGGCGGAAACAAATGACTTGGGTGTCGCCCCACCCCGAGGAGATTGCGACGGTGATGACCGGGCGTCCTTAGACAATCTTATCAGTCAAGCTGCAGCGAAAGACGCAATCAAAGATTACAGCGCGGCCGCGGAGCTTTATTCCGAGGCTACGGAGCTTCAGGCGAAATTGAATGGCGAACTAGCACTCGACAATGCTGATCTTCTCTTCGCTTATGGGAAAGCCCTTTATAACGTTGCAGTTAGTAAGAGTGATGTTCTTGGATCAAAGGTGGCCATCGAGCCCCCTTCTCAATCCAGCAATCCAATACCGACAGCAGAGAGTGTCATTCAAGATGCTATCGTCCAGGCGCAGTCTGCAGAACCAAGATCTGAGGTCAAGGCCAAGCCGACCGATAATACGGGCAAACCATACTTTCAATTTACAGGCGACGAAAATTTCGACGATTCCGATACTGAAGACGAAGATGATCCCCCGCTTGTCGAAGAGGAGGAGGATGACTTTGCCAATGCCTATGAGGTTCTCGATCTGGCGCGTATACTGTACCAGAAGAAGCTAAACGCATTGGAGGAGGATGCCGGGAAAGGGAAATCTGCGAAGGCACCCTCAAGCCTCAAGCAACTCAAAGAACGACTTGCTGACACGTATGACCTACAAGCTGAGATTTCACTCGAAGCTGAAAGGTTTGCGGATGCAGTGGCAGATTTGAGGACAGCTTTAAGTTTAAGACAGTCGCTGTTCCCCATGGAAGACCCCTCCGTTGCCGAATGCCATTACAAGCTTTCCCTCGCCCTCGAATTCGCATCGGTGCGCAGAGCTAACGACGATGCCCAAACTGAAGATGGTAAGGTCGATGAGGAAATGAGAAAAGAGGCTATTATACAAATGGAGCACGCTATTGAAAGCTGTCAGGTCAGAATGGCCCAGGAACAAGCGAAATTGGATATGAATGACTCGCCGGATGAAGATAAGGCTATCGCCATGAAAAGAAAGATAGCTAATGTGAAGGATATTATTTCCGACATGGAGCAAAGGGTAAGCCCCCGCCTTGCATTTCTGTTTTTGCTGGGAGCCTCGACCCTCACATCTATTTGACAGCTCGTCGACCTCCAACGCCCTGTCGCCTCATCCTTGAAAGCTAGCGATGTGGAAGACACCATGCTTAGAGGCATCCTGGGTCAAATTGTAGGACAGCCTGTTTCTGAACGAAAGGCTCGACTTGACGCAGTCACCGAAAATGCAAATGACTTATCTGCATTTGTGAAACGAAAGCCTACTAGCGCCTCTCGGCCCCAAACTGGGGAGTCGACTAAAAGGCGTATGGTTGGAGATAAGACCCAAGACTCCGAACCAAAAAGAGCCCGAACGACCGACTTCAAGGATACGATATAATAGCTGGTGAACTCCTTAAACTCACGTGCATTTCGCCCGTATCTACGGGCTCCGCCCTCCACCTCTCACAATAATGCAAGCTCTCATCGTGAATCTGACGCCGAGTTTCGTTGATAGTGAATTATGATACCCAGTTGATTAAGGACATTGTGCATGAAAAATACAAGATAAAATCGTACTCATCGGGTGGAAAACGCAACCAATGATGACAAACGCTGCGCCCTGTAGAACTGCAAAAGCTGGTCGGCGAGTGCAACACCCGGACGAAGTTGAAGACTGACAAGATACAGTCGCTCTTGTGGGTTGTCTGGCTTGGAAACTGGTTGCATGCACATTTGTTCCCAGGTCGGTGAACCTTTTGAGGTTGACGAGGTTGATCATGATGGGTTGTGTCTAAACCTAGAAAGATAATGTTCCATTTTGCGACTTTTGCGGCGCATAGCTAGACCAGGACTCCAGATCCCGGCGAAGAGATCTTCGCATTCATCCTCATCTTGGCTGTCGAATTCTATACCGTCTTCTGATAAGCTTTCTCGGTGTTCTTCGGAGCATGAGGTTTCAGATTCGAGAAGCAGATTGGCCTTCGGTGCAGACTCCCAGAATGGTGACGTAGTAATTTTCTCGGTCTCTAGTATGAACTTGCCGACCTTGTAGCGTTGTGATTCCTCCTCTGCGGAGACATATTTCCAGCCGAGTACGGTTCCACAGAGGGCACAATTTAGATCGCTTACCATGTGCGCACCGGTCACTAAACGTCGAGGTATAGGTTTTTGCACGATGGTATTTGGGAGACAATCTGTCGCTGCGGAAGATGGACTAATAGAAACCGCACTGGCAATGATTCGTGCAGACACAAGCAACGCGCGGCCATGACGGCCAGTAAAGCCTTTGCTGATTATTTGCGATGTCAAGCATAAATCGGCCGCGCAATGAGAGCAACGGATACAGGACACATGGCCCATCAAGAATTTATTGGTGTCGTTACTCGTCTCCTCCAAACAAGGTATTGGGTCTAGTCCAGAGAACGGTCCCTGGGTTGCAACCTGCCTGGGGCGCAAGATACCTGGACGAAGTAGAAATTTAGGAAACATCGGAGCGTTACCACAACTGTATTGCAGGTATAGTCAACAGAAGTATCATCAGAAAACCTCCACTCAAAAGGACCAGTGGGTGATTGGAAGAATATATCTTCTGAAATTTGACTACCTCATAGCTACTGCGAACTAAAGCATAGGTAGTCCTGAGGTCATCTCCGCGTGATCCGCGATTTGTCCCTTGGCGCCCGCAACATCAGCCATTCCCGTGATAAGGTGATTCATTATAGGTATGTATCGTAGGAGTGCCGATATGCGACAATTGGAACCACCGAACACACCATTGCACGTTGAACGAGCCCTGGGAGCACAATTAAGCCTACAATGATTCGAATCGCTTCTAAAAGTAGGCGAACAAGCATTATCAGATGGTGCCATATATTTCAGATGACTAAGACATGCTAGGAAACAGGAACCATAGGAGTGTTGTTCGACGCAAAGTAGACAAGTAGGTTGCTGCACCAGAGGAAATCACCGCTACACGAGTAGCCATAGTATCATAAGACTCGAACTTCGAAAGCGGACATGTCCCTTAGATTATACCTCGGCGCTTAAGAAGAGCCACTTATCGCTCAATATATGATTGAGGTCATTTTCGACACTCCATTGTTGCAGGGTAGTTAGATTAAAACCACACCACCCAAGGTTCCTTACGAATTCGAGCTCGACCGCATTGTGCGACCGCGGGATACAAGCAACAATTTGCAAGCATTGGAATGCACTAATACTTGCAAGCTCGAATAATGCCACCAAACTAGATCAGGTCAAGGTTAGTAAGCACGAATGATGAATGTGCTGGTTTATGAAGGCCCGACCAGGTTTGAGATCACATACCCAGTCTTGAGGCCATGGCCCAAAGTTTGGTCAGAGAAAAACACGAATATGGTTGGTTGGCAATCATTCGTGATAGTCACAAACCCTCGATAAGTAACGTCATTTGTGTAATCCAGAACTTCGAGCCAATGCTGGATCGGCGTGTGCATGGCCTCGACAATTTCTGGCTGGCTTTGGTACGCACCCATCCCAGGCGACTCCTGCTCAGTAAATCTCCTCTCACCAAGGAATATTACAGACAGGTGCTCGCAGAAGAGCCTCTCACACTCTTCCGGAATAGCATGCGTTGCCTCCCCTTTATGCTCCGATAAGTTGTTCCCTGGCCAGCTGATCCCATGCCGGGAATGATGGACAAGTCAAGGGGAGGACGTGAAGGCGGCTTAAACCCTGAGGGGACCTCAGGGATACCACTGCGCTCCTGAGTGCCGTGCTACATTAGCATCTGTGGATGGAGCAGGCACCCTCCTTGGGAAAGAGTATCTTACCGGTGCCCATAGTAGTACAGTAGTGGAACCCAGTAACTGCGGAGTTGATAGTGTTCACACTGTAACAGCTTGCGAGAACGCTGACCCGGCGGGCTCTCTCAGAGCACCGTTGCAGCTGACTATCACTACTACTGATATCGTTTGATGATTTGGCCATGGTGAAAACTTGATGGAGAGAAACTAGGGACTGATTGTACGGTTAAAAGGGGTTATGAATGTTGTAGGCTTATTGAAAGTCTTCTTGAGTCGCCGGATTCTTCGATGACAGCTGGACCGTCGAAAGGAATAATAAGATTGATTATCTTTGGGAGAGGTATTGCAACTCGATAGGATGACGATGTTAGCTGGCAGATTCTTGTAATTGACAGCCTGACGGGTTGGAGAAGTGACAGGTCACAGAAGGAGCTGCGGGTGGATCCGTCCATTCTGATACGCGCGGAAGTACGTACTCATACTCGTATCATATGACCTCGGAGCTCTGCCGATCTCCCGGCGATAGGTATCGGTAAGAAGGAGACATACACGAACTTCTACTCCGGATCGCAGGGTGTTTATACTCAATACTCTACTACATAGTTTATGGGTTTTAAGGCTGGTCATCGCCACGACGGGTATAAGGGTATCCATAAGGCCGGCCTAAAAGGGCTTGATTGACAAGGGAAGTTCATCCATATACGCAAAAGAGGAACTGTATTGATCCTGGTTAAAAGTGCACATATCATGCACCATGAGAATTAGAAATAATGGTAGAACAAAACTCCCGTGAAGTTGTAATCTAAGTAAGGGACCAGAGTCTGAAGAGATACGAGGATGCCAGCGCTGAGAACAGGGTTTTCACATAGCTATGGCTAACACTAGAGTATATTCTCAGAGTTCCCGGTAATCGCTCGGTCTCGTCCTTCGATGTCTTGCCTGGTGTCGTTGCGGGTTAACAGGCTGACGAAAATATGCAGTGTCTTCTTCTCTGGCGAAAGGAGTACTAAAAGTGGTTCGCTGCTGGTTTGAGAATTGGCCAATTTCTAGGCCCTGCGAGAAGTCGGTACTTGGCTGGACTGGCCCATTCATCCGTGACATAGGAAACATGCCAAAACTCGAGTCTGCCGCATTGCCAAACATACTTGCGCTATAGCCACCCATTTGATCACCATACAATACACCAGGGAGTTGGTTGAAATTCGCACCATTCATCGGGTTCCAAGGCTGGTTAATGTTCGGTGGAAACCCATTGGCCGCAGGGATGCCCATATAATTCAAGAAATTGGCCCCTTCAGAAGCAAACCCAGGAGCAGGAAATGGTATCGCGGGCATTCCTTGGGTTTGCGCGAACCCAATTCCGCCAAAATTCATTTGCTGAGCAAAAGGTGGCTGCTGCAAGCCAGTGGGTGAATCTTTAGCCTGCGTAGCCTGCATCTCGACAGAAGATTTGCCGTGAAAATCACTTTTTTTCTGTTTCTTCGAAAGAGAGCTTGGGCTAAGACCTTCGGAGGCAGTGCTAATAGGCTCACCATCCGCGGGCCTCTTTTTCGAGGCCGATGGCGCAGTTGACGGGGCTAGGGCAGGTGAGACCTCGTTCGCTGCCACAGGGATTTGGCCTGAACCAGATGCTTTGCTGATTGCTTGAGCCTCTTGCTCCACTGGCTGCTTTTCTTTGTCTTTCTTCTGATCTGTCTTCTCGGTTTCGTATTCTTTGATTCTGGCAATGGCGTCATCGTCGACTGACAGATTATCAAGAAGAACTCCCTCTGTTCCACATCCAGGACAAACGAAGTCACTCTCAATTAATGCGTTCGCAATGCAGTCGTTGCAATATGTTTTCTGACAGCATGGGGTTTTGGTGGGTTCCAGAAACATTCTTCTGTCTATTGGACATTCTAAACCACGTGCTTGAAGTTCTTTGCTGTGTTCTGCCGCAGCAGCTTCGGCGGCGGCGGCAGCAGAAGCTTTGGCTTTTTCTTGGTAAAGCTCCCAGGCGGCCTTATCTGGTTTCGCAATGACAAAATCGCCATCAGCGTTGACCATAACGCCGGTATTTCTTGAATCTTCATTCGAGCCATCCAGAGTGAGGTTCTCGGGCTTGTCTACTTTGGTTTGAAGTGACCGCGGTATTCCGGTGGAGCGTTTCACTCTGTATTTTCCGTCAAATTTGGGGTCGTTATTCGTAGGGCACTCATGTATGAAATGTCCTACACATTTGGTCAGCGAGGCTTCCATAGAGCTCGACACATGCAAGAACTCACCCTTCTCGCGACAGCGGTAACAGATATACCCCGGGGGCATAGGACGCTCTTGGAAATTCCCAGGCACGATCTTACCCCTCCCACGACCGAAAGAGACGGGTGTGGCGCTATAGGATATTAGGAGATTGTGTTGTTATGATAAAAGGTCTGGCAAACACCAGATTTTTGTACTCACTTCGCCATTTCTTGCTGTTGCTCTTTCCATTGATGCGCCTGCAGATTGAAAAGGGCATTAATCTTTTCCTCTTCAGTCTGGGCATTATTAAGTTCGAGAACGACGTTGCTGACGGGTTGGCTATTGAGAGAAGTTCGAATTGATGAAAATTGGTCATTACGAGGAGTGCTGCGGGCATTGACTGGCATTTTCCCGGACACATACCGGGCGGCGCCGCCTTTTCCTGGCCTTGATGCTGGCAACCTCCGAGCTATGACTGAAGTCGATCGCGGTATGATGTTGGTGTCGTCGTCGTATTCTACTCGGGAATTTTGTTAGCAGATGTCGATTACATTTCGACTCCTTATTATTGAAAGCTCGTGAGCAAAGTGGAGAGTAGGCATCTTGGGAAACAGATCGTAGAAACTGACTAACCTTCTCCAGTATCCTCATTGTAGACAGAGAGCTCAAAATCGGTTCCATCCCCCAACCTACTTTGATTGATAATCTCTCGTTTCAGCTCGAAGACGGATATACCGGTGCCATCGAAAGTTACCCGGGAGGGTTCTTTTTGGGACTTGAACTTGAAATGAACAGATGATGACATTTTATTCAATTGGAAGTCCAATGATTGCGTTGTCAATGTAATTAGATCAAAAGGAGAATGCCACTTTCACAAAAGATACACGGGAGAACAAGGTAGACAATTGGTAACAGCAACGAACGGGAGGGCTTGCAGATCACAAATAACAGATTGACTTGCAAACAGTCTCTTGCTTTCAACTTCAGAGATCGAAGGACTACCCTTTCTCGAAGGCGTTGCTCGAATATGTAATGAGGACTTCTCTTCTAAGCTGGGTGGTCACGAATGACTGTATACAGGCAAGTCTGACGATTGTGACGAATACAAGGATGATGCAAGCGATTCTGCAACAAGTCGAGAGAGAATTTCAACAAAGGTTTGGAGGGCTTTGCTAGTCCAAACCTGAGCTAATTGAGCTTCCCTCTAACCTGCAATGACGACAGATTTAGTAGGATAACCTCGGTCGTAGAGCGATAACGATAGGACTGTAGATCGATAAATTATGGGCTCACGAGTGCATGTAGACAAGAGGATGAGGAAGAAGGAAGAACCCTAATATACTCGCGCAGCAAGACTCCTGGGTGACTGTCCGGTCGCGAAAGGAAGCATGCGCACAAAGAACAGTCTGAAGACCTAATTCACAGAAGAACCAAATTAAACCAAATTTCGAAGATTTTTCTTTCTGAATATTAAAAGGGACAAGGGCACAGATGGGCTTGGCGAGATATCAAAAGGATCGTCTGTGGATGGCGAGGTCGGTCGAGATGTGGTGGCAACCATTCAAAGGTGGATAATAGCTAATGGTCTTTCTTTCAATTTAGTCACATGATCAGCTTGTAGTAGTTAGCCTGAGATGGTTAACTAACTAAACGTATTTGGTAACAAAGCCGGCCATGTAAGCGAACCGGCCACCCCATTAATCAACCACCACCACATTCAAGAAACTGCGTTTATTTAACTATTGATTTCTGCACTAAAAATGTCCATATTATTGAAAGAATTATTCAACCTAAAAGACAGACTTTTGCAACTCAGACTATTAAAGAAAAACCAAATTTCTTTAACTTACAAAGCTGCGTTGGTTTTCGCTATACCGCATTTAACTCTTCAAAAACACTTAGAGAGAATTATCTTTTGCAAAAAAATCATACACTAATGAACGGCCCAAATAGCTTTTTAACTCAGACAAACTGTAAGGCCTTTGCAAATGTTTATAATGGAAAAAGCAGTCCGTAGCAGTCCGGTGGTGGTAATTTTGGTAATATCGATTCTGCCGTATGTTTCTGTCTTAGACAATTCTTCTGTGGTTCGATCTTCTGTCCAATCTTTATAAAAAATAATTATTACATAATTTAATAATTTTAATTATATCTATACGTATCTGCTGCAACTGTTACAGTTAGTACTATATCTGATTATTTAGATACATCTTACAAGCCTGGGGCCTTCACTTTGCTTAGTATATTTAGATTTGAAAATAATAATAGACTTACTTTATTCCTTGAATTTAATCAATCAAATTAGTTTAATTTGTTTAATTGATCTAATTAGTTTGATAAGATTAATTAATTAAAAAATTAAGATAGTGTGGAAGGATACACTTCAAGGACTGGAGAGCTGAGGCCATACAAATTTTTTTAGTTGTTATAAAAGAGAAACTGGCTATTATTATATAGTATTTTCTTTTTTTAGTATTATATAATCCAGCGATATTAGGCTACTAATACTGATATATTCTTTTTAAAAAAACTCTATAATACTATTATTCTTTTCTAAATAAATAGTTTACAAAGTTTCTTAGTATTAAGAATTTAGTAGATATATAAAAAAGATCTTTAAATTAAGATCTATACAGCTGGTTAGTATTTTTATAAACCATCTTAGTTCTAATATTTATATAATAATATTTTTAGTTTTTGAATTAATATATTAAATTTGATATTTTCTATAGGCTTTATAAATAGATTAAGAAGATTTTCTAAAAATTTAATATATTTTAGTTTTATATTACTGTATTAAATAGTTTTATAAATCTAGTAAAATATAATATTAATATATGTTACACAATACCTACTACTATAGCAGTCTATATCTACTACTAAGACAGTCTGCTCCTAGATTAAATAGTAATTTATCGGATTTTCAGTCCGAATATCTATATTTTTATATTATTTATTCCTTTCTTTTATATAGTATATATTTCTTTAGAATCTTTAAAAAAAGAATATTTTTTAAAAATTAGTTTTAATACTAATAGAAGACTACTTTTAGCTGCTTTTATCTTATTTAATTAATATATCTACTATATTAAGTAGTTTCTGATAATTTCTAATTCTTGTTAATTATCTAAAAAAAACAGTATATAATCTACTAAATCGTTTTTAAAATTTTTTTAAAATATTTTATCTGTTCCAAAGCTAAATTATCCGATATAAACAGATATTTAGAAAATATAAGCTATTATCTACTAATTATAATAGTTAAAATATTTAAAAAAAAACAAATCTAGATATTACAGATAGAATATAAAAATATTAATATTCTAATAAAAATATATTAATATTATACTAGTTTAATCTTATTCTTTGAAAAAAAAAGAAATTAAATTCAAAGAAATCTTTATCTTTTTTCTTTAATTTAGTCTATAATAAAGAACAGAATAGATTGATAATCTATAATTTATTTTTAAAAGTACTTTTTAAAAATATTATACTAAAGATTAAAGAGTTTTAGCTGTAGTTAGCTATTTAAACTTTATATATCAGTAGAAATAGTATCAATATATTAATAGAAAATTATTAAAAATCTATAAAAATACTAAAAAATTATAAGATTATTTTATTGAATAAATTTTTTTATTAAAAATATAGTTACTACAGTCTGATACTATAGAACAGCTTAAGCAGATATATTAATAAAAAAATTAAAATCTAAAGAAATTCTATTTCTATTTAAATATTTTAGAATAGTATTTTAAATCTAAATATAATTATAAATGTATTTTAATTTTCTTTTTTAAATTAGTACTGTGACGGCCGATTAGATTAATATAATTCTATTGATTTGGTGCTATCTTAATAAAATCTTAAATATAAGAAGAAGAAGAAAAGAAAAAGACAGCTATAAATCTCTGTAATATTATTTTATCTATATAGATATAGTAATTAAAACAAATACAATAAATCAATTAAACTAATTCTAACTTAGTAGCTTGGATAGAGTTTGTTTAGTTTATTTTTAAATTTATTTTTTAAATTAATCTTAACTATTTAAAACTAAAAATTATTATCTAAATCTATCTTAGAATTATTTTTACAGTATAATAGTAGACTGTATATATTCTTTAGATTTATATATAAAATTATTATTAAAACAATCAGATATAAAGACTTTTTCTATCACTATTTTTAGTCAAACTGAAAGATATTTTAAAAAATTAAAACTTATTAGATAAAAGTTATAAAAAGTCTTTAAAAATATACAAATATTTTTTAAATTATCAGTAGAATATTATATTAGATTTATTTTATTTAAATTTTTTTATTTAATACAGTATATTAAGCGCTTCTATTATATATAAAAATTAAGAATTTTATTTATTTTATATTTTATATTTTTATTTTTATTTATTAGTTTTATTTAATTTTAAATTTATTTTAATAGTAGATTACTAATTAATATAGATCAGAGCTCTTTAGAATAGAATATTAGATATATTTTAATATTAGTAAATAGTTATATTTAGAAAATATTTCTTTCTTATTTTAAAACTTTATAAAAATTATATTATTATTAGCTAGCTTTTTAAATAATTACTCTTAGTTTTAGTTAGAATAATTAATATACATTCTATTTTCTAATCAGATTAAGATTTCTTTTTAATAATACTTAGCTTGTATAGCTTGTTATTTTTAAAAATAATAATATTAAGTTTAATAAATTTTTAAAAATTTTTAAAGTAGATTATAATATTTTTAATATAAATAATACTTATACTTTCTAAATTAATATCTATAGATAGTTTTTAATTAAATAATAGTTAAAATTAGTCTCTATATTTTATCTGAAATAGAGATATTTTAAAAAATATATATAGTAGATAAATAGTAGTAAAGTCTATTATTAATAGTACTTCTATTTAATCATTATATAAATTATTAATAAAAAATTAGTTTTTAAATTAAATACTAGTTTATATTTTTAGTCTGTCTGTCGGTTTGAGAATAATTAACTATAAAAAATTTTAGCTTAATTTAAAAAATATAGTAAAATTTTTACTAGAATTATAAGATAAACTGAGATTCTTTATTAGAAATAATAATATCTAAAAATTTTATTTAGATATAAGTAAATTTAATAAATAAATAGATTATATTCTGTATAGTTATATTTTTTATATATAGAATTGATACTATTTTGTTGACCGCAAATGGTCGCTCAAGGCGGAAATTATAACTCTTTGTAGATAGTTGATTATTCTTCGCTATATAGATATATATATATTTAGTAGCCGGGCTTACCGGACAGTAGCAGAACCTGCCCTAGTTAATTTATAGTAGTAGAACTACAGATATACTGCTAACACTCTCCCCAGCCGGCAAGATTATAGTATTATATATCAGAAGAAAACAGAAATAGAGACTGTATATATTAAAAAAATAATATAATCAATTATTAGTTACTTATATATAAATAAAAATATATTTATAAAAAAAACAATATAGCTGAGTATAAAAAAAATATATATATAAAAAAGCAATATAGCTGAGTATAAAATATAATAATTAGATTTAGAATATTATTCAATACTTTAGTGAGTCGAATCTTTATATTATTAAAAAAAACTAATTACTAAGAGATTTATTAATATAGTCGGAAATATTATTATATATAAGATATTAAATATTAAGATCTATCAGAAATTAACAGCTGTAATTAAAAAATATCTAGTTAATAGTTTTTAAATTATATAAAGATTTAAATACTATTTATTTTAATATTATAGTAGAAAGTCCTCAGACTGTTTTTTAAATATAATTAGATTTTATAACTTTATTAAGTATTAGATCTTTAGCTGCTGTAGGTTTTTTAGAAGATTAATATAAGAGCTTAGAAAACTAAGAAACTTATTAAAATATTATCTAAATTATCTTTAGGATTTTTAGTTTCCAGATGTTAGGAACTACTTAACGCAGTAGACACGCTGGTTAGACAAGATAAGTAAGATAGTCTAAAGCAGTCTTCTATTAATTTTAAGACTAATTCTTAAGAAATCTTCTTCTTTAAAAATTTTTAGAATAATATATATATAAAAGAGAGGGGTAAGCAATATAGTAATATAAGTATTTAGATTAAAAACCCAATAAATCTATATCAATCTAGAAGCAGACTGCTATAGTAGTAGAAACAGATTACTATAGCAGTAGATGTTGTATAATACCAGACTAGATATCTATTATATATTTATATATATAGAGTAAGAGTATTAATAATAGTAGTATTATTAAAGTATAATATAGTTCTGTAGTTAGTATTAAACTAAGATTTAGATTTAGAAAAATCAGAGTTGGATACTATATTTTTAATTACTACTTTATTAGCTTTAGCAGTTTTTTTTATAGTTTATACTTTCTTTTTAAATTAGGCTTTTCTAGTTTTTTTTTATAGTATATTTTTTAGTTATTTTATATTTTATTTTTTCTATAGGATGTTTATTCTTCTAATCAACTTTTTTTAATAGATTTTTAAAACTTAGATTAAGTTTTTCAACTCTGGTCTTTCAGTAGTAAAGATTAGAATAAATATACTATTTATTTAACTTTCTAATATTCTCTGAATTTCTGTAGTTATATATTACTTTAAATAAGAATAAACCTACTGTCTATTCTGAATAATTATAATTTTTATATTTATTGATAATAATAAATAGTTTATCTTTTTTAATTTAAATAAAAATATTTATTTTAATAGATAATTTATTTTTTAGTCTAGATATTCTAAATACTAATTATATATATACTAATCAAAAGCTTTAAAAATAGTTTTAATATTATTATAATATTAGATTATAAATTAAAATATATATTTTTTAATTTTATATTCTGTACCGAATTCTAGAATATTTATATAAATATATTTTATAGCTTAATTAATACTAAATCTATTAATAATTTTATAAAACTTAGTATTAATTTAATCTATTATATAAATATAATCAACTGAACTATTATAGTATATAATATTTATTATAAAATATTTAATATTTATATGTTAGCTGACTTTAAACTTTAATAGAATTAAAAAAATAAAGATTAATATTTTAAATAATATTAGCTAAAAATTAAAAAATTATTTAATTTAAGTATTAGATTAAACTATTATATTAATAAAATATTAATTTTATTAAAAATATTTTTATCTGACTTATTCTTCAGAGAAATTTCCAGCAGAAAAAAATTTTTTATTTTTAATTTAAACTTTTTAGATTATTTTATATTCTTATTATTATTACTATTAGTTATTTTTTTTATTTTAGTATAGAATAGTATAATTATTAAAAAGATTTTAGAACAATCAGATTTAAAATAGTCGGATATTAAAAATAAGAATAAAAATAATTTATTAAAATATAACTTATATATTAAAATAAAATCTGAGTCTGGATTAGTTTCTATTTTAAATAAAAATAAAATAATCTATATTTATTCAATTTCTTATTAGTTTTCTTTACAGTATATTTAAAAGATTCTGTTTTTAATTTTATTATTTAATATATTTCTTATGTATAGAAGTCAAGTATATATTTAATAAAATTTTTATATTTATATATATATTATTTAAAAAATATTTAGATAAAAAATAAAAATATAAGTTATAAAATATATAGGAAAAATCAGTATAAATAAGAAATTAGTATAAGTAAAAAATTATATAAGTATATTTAATAGAATAATAGCTAAGTAAATATTTTTTAATAAAAATTAAATAAGAATAATATTTATTATTATTATAGATAACTACAGCTATATATTTATACCAATCTTTTAAAATTTAGATCCTATAGTTGGAGATAATAGTAGTTATATTTACTAATAAATTCTTATATATTAAATAAATTAGTCTTTTTATATTAAATATTATATTTATTATTATATTCAAGCTATTCAACAAAATACTTAAATTAGATATTTCTAAAATAATAATGAAAGAAAGTCTTAATCTTATATAAATTATCTATAATAGATTCAGACTTGGAAAATATATATTCAAAAAAGTTTTTTTAAAGTATATTAATCTTTTTTAATCTTTTTAAATACAGCTTTAGATAAGTAATACTAATTATAAAATATATTTATAAATTAGATAATAGCTTTAAACACTATACTAATAATAAATTTTTTTTAAAAATTTTAAAAACTTTTATAAATATATTATTAAGTTTTTTCTTTAGAATTACTATAGTTTTATAACCTTAATAAAGATATAATTTAATAAAATTATTTTTTCTAAAAAACAATATTTTAGTATTAAATATTATATTAATATTTTATATCTATCTAAATAATTTATAATATCTTAAAAACTGTTATTTTTATAAAGAAAAATTTTAAAAGTAATTCTAATATATTTAAATAATTATATTAAGATTTAAAATAAATAATAATTCTATATTATATATTAGAATATAAAAAAAAACTAGTTAAAGTATTTTTATATAAATTTAGAATTATTTATATTTATAGTAATAATTTCAGCTAGTCTGTAGTATCTATAAATAATACTATTATATAATAAAAAAAAATCTTAATTATCTAATTAATTTTTTTATTTTAATTATTAGTTTAAATATAATTTATTATAGTAAAGTATTATTTTATATCTAAAAATATAAAAAATACTATTTATAATTCAGATAGAAATTTAGAATTTCTATTACTAATCAGAATTCTAAGAATATCTTAGTCTTTAAGTATAAGTCTTTTAAAAAATAATCCAGCCTATTGTATAATATTCTAATTATAATAATTAAAAATTATAGTAATTCTTTTTATATATTTATATATTATTATAAATATTATATTATAATTATCTTTGCTTCTATTATTAAATAAAATAATAATATTATTAATTATTAGAATATAAAAAGATATTAGAAGTAAAGAAATAAATTATAATTATTTATAAAAATAATATCTAAAGATTCTTTTATTATTATAATTATAATAGTAGATAATATACTATTTTACTTAATATTAATAATAAAAAAAGATTAAATTATAGAGATTCTTAATTATATAGTTTTTTTTAAAATATCTAAATATATCATAAATATTTTTAAAAGTCTTTTTAAATATAGATAAAGATATATATAATAAGTTTTAAAAGTTAAAAAACAAATTATCTTTTATACAAAAAAATTAATTAATTAAAGCTTAGATTTTATTATTTTTTTAATCTACTTTATAATCTATAACTATTTTTTATTTTTTAGATAAATATTTTAAATTTTTTATTTAAAATTATTAGTTAGATAGACTAATAAGATTGCTAGTTTATTTTATAAAATATTAAAATAAAAATTATTATTATTAGCAGTATCTATTATAAAAAATAATAATCTTAATAATATATCTAGAATAATATAAAGTTTTTTTAATTTATATATAATAAAAAGTTGGAATTACTACAGATACTAAGCTATATAG